>NW_019295066.1:0-20021 GCF_000500325.1 Leptinotarsa decemlineata
TCTGTGTGTCTCATTTTAGAACTAGAAGTACTAAACCTTTTTACAGCCGACTGGCCAGAACCAATTTGTATCTCAAGTCTCCTATCTTTAGCATTTGTAATAATTTTGGTTATATAAAGGATATTATTATTATCATCATTGATCTAAATCGTGCGTTGAATACCCCCTCTCCACATTTTTCGGGAGAGAGAGGCTAGATGAACTGCATATAGACTTATGCACATCGCCAATTGCACAATTGAACGGTACGGAGGCTCAACCGACGGACAGATAATGCGCAACTCCTGGCCCCAACATCGCCTAAGGAAGTGAAGAACATTCTGAGACGCCTTACTACTCGGAAAGCACCAGGCCCAGATAATATAAATCCTATCTCAATCCTATCGAACTTTGCGAAACTTTTCGAAATTGTCATCTACAATCGCGTACGTTCCTCAATTCGTAATATCATATCTCCGCAACAATATGGATTTATGTCAAACAGATCCACTAACATTTTGGGTCAATAGTATTGACCCAAAATGTTAGTGATGTCTTAGATAATCGTGGTCAAGCTGATGTGATATTATATACTGATTTTGCTAAAGTATTTGATCGACTCGATCACATGATCCTTCTATAAAAACTCCACCAATTTGGTTTCCATAATTCAGCAGTATTTTTCATTAAATCCTACTTTCTTCAACGCAAACAGTGTGTATCTTGAAACGGCTATGATTCCTTTTATTCCAATCCTTCATAAGGAGTACCTCAGGGGTCGAATCTCGGACCACTTCTGTTCTTATTATCCATTAATGACCTCAGTTATTAAGTCGATTGTAATAAGTTATTTTCTGCAGATACTTTAAAAGTATATTTACCTATCGAAGACTGTAATACATTACAACGATAGTTAGAAAATATACAGACTTGGTGTGAAGTAAACAAACTATATCTCAATGCACTCAAATGTAAAGTATTGTTTTATAGCAGGAAAATGTCAGTCATCGAGTACAATTATCGAGTAGATACCATTTCACTGTCAGGAAGTAACTCACTCTTGGTGTATATTTTGATCAAATTTTGTCTTTTTCCAACCACATTAGATCGAAAGTAAGTGAAGCATTGAGAGATTATGGTTTCATAGTTCGCAATTTTAGATCTTTTTCAAACATATCTGCTCTATTGATTCTTCATGTAGCCTACGTAAGGTCAAAATTTAAATATGGCTCTGTTCTATGGTCTCCATTCTGAAATTGCTATAATACATTAATTGAAAAAATTCAACGTCGTTTCCTAAAGTTTATTTATTCATATCTCATGGTATCTATCCTGATAGAGGTATTCCATATGAATCTCTTACCATAACATTCAATATTGAAATTCATGAATCACGCAGACGACTTGCTGGAATAGTTTTTCTGTATAAATGACTGCACAACAATGTGTATGCTATGGAGGTGTTATCTTTTATGAATTTCTGTGTGTCTCATTTTAGAACTAGAAGTACTAAACCTTTTTACAGCCGACTGGCCAGAACCAATTTGTATCTCAAGTCTCCTATCTTTAGCATTCGCAATAATTTTGGTTTTCAACTGATGGGTAATAAAGGCTATTATTATTATCATCATTGATCTAAATCGTGCGTTGAATACCCCCTCTCCACATTTTTCGGGTGAGAGAGGCTAGATGGACTGCATATAGACTTATGCACATCGCCAATTGCACAAATCAATCCAATGCAGAGTACACTACACTGCTGGTTGACACTGGAAGACCTCTGATATTATCCCTCCAACTGCCAACTACGAACTGCCTTATACAGTACTTTTCCCGAGTAGAGAAGACTGGATACTCCGTGAGAAGGAAATATTGAGAGCACATAGTTGTTGGTTCACAGATGGATCAAAAACACCTCCAGGCCCTGGTACAGGTTTTTTCAGTTGCAGACCCAGGACAGAAATATCAAACTGCCTAGGGACATATGCGACTGTGTTTCAAGCAAAACTAAATGCTACTGAATTGTGTTCGGAGAGATTGGTAGAATCCAACTCACTCCACAATCCAACACAACTCAATGAAAAATTTCTCGGATAGTCAAAATTGGTGATAAATTGCCATAAACGACTCTTCTCAATAGGAAGACTGAACAAATTGTTTCTGGTCTGGATTCTTCCAAACTGGCCTGGAAGGCAATAAGACCGCTGAATCCCTTGCAAAGTAGGGTGCTGCAAGCAGCTTCATCGTACTAAAACCTGTCATGGGTATCGGTTTGGGTTTTGCCGAACAAACATTGAATACCTTGATGGCAAGAAGATTCAAAGACTTTTGACAAAATTGGCTCACTCCACGGTGTTCGAAACTTGAAACCAAACGGTTGTTGGACTACAGTAGGCATGAACTACGATGTCTAACAGAAGACAGTGTGTGTCGCCTCCGTTTGGAACCTAACCTAACCTACCTACTGACTAGATCGTTAATCTTCACTTTCTGTTTTCCATTTGTTAAATATTCCTTAAAGAGATCTTGAGCAACTTCTCTTATGCCTATATTTTCCATTTCATCCAGTAATATTCCATGGCTCAAGGTGTCAAAGGCATTTGTCAAATCTATAAAGACTCCAAGCCATGCTTTTTATCTACATTTCCATAGATCCTTGCATAACATCAGATATTGCATCATTTGTTTGCCATAATGTTGAAAATCATTAATGAGCTTGAAAAAAAAGAAATAATTCACAGTATGACACTAGCAACTTGCCGTATAGTCAGTGGTGAGAACTTTTTCGCCTCCACCGTATGACATAACACGAAGTATCTACTGGATGAGATTTTGGAATGCCGAGGAAAATGCTACTGAATTGTGTTCGGAGAGATTGGTAGAATCCAACTCACTCCACAATCCAACACAACTCAATGAAAAATTTCTCGGATAGTCAAAATTGGTGATAAATTGCCATAAACGACTCTTCTCAATAGGAAGACTGAACAAATTGTTTCTGGTCTGGATTCTTCCAAACTGGCCTGGAAGGCAATAAGACCGCTGAATCCCTTGCAAAGTAGGGTGCTGCAAGCAGCTTCATCGTACTAGAACCTGTCATGGGTATCGGTTTGGGTTTTGCCGAACAAACATTGAATACCTTGATGGCAAGAAGATTCAAAGACTTCTGACAAAATTGGCTCACTCCAAGGTGTTCGAAGCTTGAAACCAAACGGTTGTTGGACTACAGTAGAGATGAACTACGATGTCTAACAGGCCTGCCCTGTTGCGGACCGAATCAGGATTTCAGAGTTTGGTACAGCCACACTCTTACCATCTGACCTGAAAGATCGCTCACCATATAAACTAATCGGCTTCGTCAAGAAGCCGGGTTTATTTGGTCGAGTTTGAATAGGTGTGAGCCACACGTATTGCGGTGTAGGATCGAGTAGACCCACTTACTTCTAACCTAACGTAACCTACCTACTGACTGAATTGTTAATCTTCACTTTCTGTTCCCAATTTGTTAAATATTCTTCAAAGAGATCTAGAGAAACTTCCCTTATGCCTATATTTTCCATTTCATCCAGTAATATTTCATGGCTCAAGGTGTCAAAGGCATTTTTCAAATCTATAAAGACTCCAAGGCATGCTGTTTTATCTACATTTCCATAGATACTTGACATAACATTAGATATTGCATCATTTGTTTGCCATATTGTTGAAAATTATTAATGAGCTTGAAAAAAAAATACAGTTTGACAATAGTAACTTGCCGTATAGTCAGTGGTGAGAACTTTTTCGCCTCCACCGTATGACATAACACGAAGTATCTACTGGATGAGATTTTGGAATGCCGAGGAACGAGTTCCCATAAGAAATGCATCTGATTGTTCATATTATGGAAATATATGGTATAGAATTTAGGAATACATTTATTATATCGATGTAAAAGAATGCTGTTGAAGGCATTTTGCCTGCTTTGTATACATACATAAAAATATCTCGGCTGGAACAATAAACCAGAAGAATTTTATTATATTCCTGCTGAAATTCTCACACGGTACACTTCTATAGATATGTTGCGAATCGATATCTTGAGAAAAACATGTGGTTGCAGTAGCAAATTTGATAATTCTTTAAATTATTCACACATTTCAATAATTGAAAATGTTAAATACGGAGAGTAATGATGGACCGCAATCAAACTAAAAGAATAGGACGATTTGTTCAATCCCAGTCATTTATTCTATGAATGAACTGACCAGTTACTTGATGATGGAAATTAATAACACTAACCATGATAACACCATAGCTTCCTTGGTAAGCAAAATACGTCTAGAAGTAAAAAGTGTCAGTGAAAATTATTTAATTAATATGATGGATTTATCATTCAACATATATTTGTCATACATCGATATTTCACAAAACATTTTTCTTCTGAATTATCTCGCTGAATATATGGGTTACATTTAGTCAGATATATGACTTTATTGTGCTTCCCCATTTATACAATACAAGATTTTTGAGTCTCGTACACCTCAAAATGGAAAAAGTAGGGCTATTCAACGTTTACATATACAAGGTGTTATGAAAATGAATCTTCATGCAAGAGAAAAAGCACAAAAAAATAACAATATAAATGAATTATTTGGAAATGAGAGGAGTGGAATGTTATGACTAGAGACAAGTATAGAATAATAAAAGCATTGACATACCAATGCTTTGAAATTCATCATAACACACCTATGTTGAAGGTCAAGTCTAAGACATTCAGTCATAGATGAAAATGCATTTTCCAAAGGACTCGCATCATGACTGATTTCAAATACATGATAGGGACATTTTTCATTAGAGTCGGCAATTTGTTGAATAAAACAAGAGCAGTATGACTGATTGGTTGCTGAGTTCTGTTGAATCTGTGGTATGAAATAGTCGAAGATTTTTTGTATTGCATTAATGATCAAATTAATTCAATCAAATTCCAGCTACTGGTAGTGTCGTGACTGGTGATAGGTAAATTATTATTTACACGTGTTCAACGATAATATTTATTAACACAACATCACTACAAAACACTACAGCAAAATAGCAAGAAGAATTTGAGGGACCACGTGGTTTGCAGAATGGAGACCACGTGTTTGCAGGCCTAGCCCTCAGTGAATGGATTCGATGTTATTCACTCCACAGTTGACATCAGAAAAGCTCCTGTCTCTGGATTTCTCCTCAGGTGGCGACCCGGAAGTTTAGGTTAGCCAACGCACATTTCAAGAATTCGACTACTCGATTTTCGTTTGAAGTTCTGATGTTGGACCCTATTCATGAAGCTAAGTTATTTGTTCCATCGTCATTTAGTTTTGGATTATTTGCTGACTACTTCTTCAATTTGAGTGGGTAGATCTTAGTGATCTCATATACAATATTGTCCGCACCTAATGTAACCAAAGGTCTGGTTGTTGATGAAAATTATAGAAAATACAGGTTCAAAAATGGACCATTGTGGAACACGTTCTGAATATTCATCTGAAGAAAAAAGGACCTTTTGATTTAATCCGCTTCAATATAAGGCAATTATTTGCAGTGGTATGTTTCTGACTCCATAAATTTCTCATGACCATCATCGTGGTTCTGAAATTGAAAGACTATATTATTCCAATGTCATTCACCTATGTATTTCAAGAAAAATAAGCTATCCAAAACCTTTATATCGTTTGAGTTCTGCTTCACAAATTTTGATGAAGTAGTGATGTGAATTATTTTTTAACGAAAATTTATTAACTCACCTATCCAAATGAGAATTCTTGCACAAATACTGAATGTTTGATATATGGTTCAATGCAGGATAGAAATGGCTACTGACATGAAGATTCGTATTTAAAAAAATTAAAGATCGTCACTATTGAATGAAACGTCATTGCAAATAGTTTATGATATCAAATGGAAGCGTGTAATAAATATTCAAAAACTCTTCTTGCGTTTGTTTTTATTTTGAAAGATGCGAGTTCTGAATAACGAAAACCAAAATCGATAATTTTGATTTCCTTCAAATAACTTGAAAACACCTGACGATTTTTTCAATTACAGTACAATGCTTGATTGATTTTTGAAAAATGAAACTCTTGTACCTTAACGAAATCTTACTTTGAAGGTTTATGAGTTCCTTATATAGTACAATTTCATAATACAATTTTGAGCTTGAGTTCATAACTTGCTCAGAAGATGACATAGTGTGCCGAAACAGCTGTTAGCATTAAATGTGAGTATTATGTAGATTCTGAAGTATTATTTTCACCCTACCCATTCAATCAAAATTAATTTACACATTATCAGAAGCCGAAACTGTGAAACATATTACAATTCCATATATTTTATATATGGAATTGTATTATCATCATTCTGAGAATTTATTGCCTACTATTTTGGAAATGAAGTATAGGGGCCTACTCAGCATGTATTCAATTTATCTTGCAAATTTTAGACCAGAGCTGAAGTCTTCAAAAATGGTAAAAAGTGAAAAATAATAATAGTAGGATGAAACCCATCAGAAAAGAAGGAAAATGTAATGAAAATGATAGGAAAAATTAATTACGGGCGATTTGAGTTTTCGGGGTGAGTTTTCAAGTGTGAAAATTGGTTTATCTCGATTTCCGGTAGAACTACAAGTCCTCTAGAGAAAAGTTGAAGAGCAAAGTTGTAGGTAATGAAAATATTTTTCCACAAAACCTCAAAATTTTTGTGAAAAATTCAAATAAAGTTTTTGGTTTTTTATTCTTTCCCAAAAAACATTTTTTTCTATGGAATTTGGTGTAAACTAACCTTTTCATGTTCCAAATACTGTAATTCATTTCATTTAAAATGTTTATTGGAAACCTTATTTTGAATTAATATCAAAAAAGCACCCTAATTTTCAATCGAAAATTCTTGCTTCAAAATATCAGCTTTTTTTAAAAAGTCGGTGTGCTATTTGTTCGCTGAAATCTCTACTTTCTGATGGTCTAAAAAATATACATTACTATAGTAAATGTTATTAGAAAATGCAAAAAATCGAAAAAAACTCGAATTCGAATTTTTGTTCAATCATTATGTACAATTTTGAGCTATTCATAGTAGAAGAAGATGCTAATGACATAATTGAAACCTTGATGGAAATTGCCTGAGGGACTAATAAAAATGTCATTGTTGTGGGTCAAGATATTGAGTTTTGGTACTTTTACATCAATTAAATTCAAATAATCACGACATATATTTTCTCAAACCAGGTTCTGGAAATGTGAAGAATCTATGTTAGAATCAACTTTCACAAATAGGGGTGTGCCGGTAAACCCCACACTAGTTCCTGAGTACGACCTAGACATCATTGAAATTGATGATATTAAGGAATAAGACACTGAAACCTAAAGCAGCCATTGGAATCGATGGCATTTCAGCCTACTTTTTCAAGGCTTACTGTGACTTGTTAAAGCAACCACTGACATTGATATTCAATCTTTCTCTGAAAGAAAATCGTTTTCCAAGCTTTCTCAAAATTGGCAATTTTCCCCCATACACAAAAATGGCAATAAGAAAAATGTAAGAAACTACAGACCTATAACAGTCTTACCAGCTTTGTCGACGATATTTGAACGGGTAATATATAATCGAGTATACAATCAGGTGGACTCAGTAATAATCGACCAACAGCACGGCTTCATTCGCAATAAATTTACCATTACCATTTTATGCGCATTTAGTAACTTTGTTACGGAGGGAATAAAAAATGGCTATCAAATAGACGTTATATACACTGACCTGGTCAAGGATTTCGACAGAGTTAACCAGGAGGTTTTGATCCTGAAATTAAAAGCATTAGGTTTCACAAACAACACACTTGATTTCTTTCACTGCTATTTATCCAACAGAATATAGTTCGTACAGTTTAACAACGTATCTTCCTTCAAATTCACCGCTACTTCGGGAGTTCCGCAGGGCTCGATTTTGGGCCCTCTCCTTTTCGTGTTATTTGTTAATGATATTTCTCGGTATATCGGGCATTCTCAATTTTTATTATATGCCGATGATCTCAAGCTGTTTAGAAGAATTGAAAGCGAAAACGATTCTGATATGCTTCAAGATGATCTCAATAATCTATCTACTTACTTCTCAGTATCTGATCTATCTCTCAACGAAGCTAAAGGCAAAATAATGAGTTTCACACGAAAGAAGTTACCCACTATCAAGGAATATATCATTAATCATACTAATTTACAGAGAATCAATGAGATGAAAGATCTCGGGATTATTTTTACTGGTGTGTTCAGTTTCTCTGGGTACATTGAATACTTAGTATCTGAATGTTATAGAAAAATGAGCTTTATCTCAAGATCTAGCCGTGAATTCAATCACGATACTTGTTTGTTACTCTATAACTCCATTGTTCGTTCTAAGCTGGAATATGGTTGTGTCATTTGGAATCCAAAGACTTTTTATATTCTGAAACTATAGAAAAAGTCCAGAAACGATTATTAAAAACACTTTTTTTCAGAAAACACAATGTTTGGCCTTTATTTATATCATATTCTAGCCAATTACAAGAACTTAACATGCAACCATTGAAAGACCGCCGTGAGTCATCGGAAGTAATTTTTGTTTTCAACATTCTTAGAAAACTGAAGGTACCTGAAATTCTCTATAATATTGATTTTATTGTACCTGATGTAAGACTGAGAAAAAGAGACAATCTATTTCGTATCTCAAACAATTCGTCTCCTCTTCAACAATGTCTCGAAACAGTAAAGAAAATGGCGAGGAACTGTGAACTGGATATATTCAGTATTACAGAGGGACAACTCCTCCGAATGCTCAAATATGACTGAATATTTTTACGGCCATTTTATTATCACTGTTTTATATTGTAATATTTTATATAGATTTCAACTGTATCAATGGTATTCAATGAATACTATATGTATGGAACTTTTGAAAAAACTGTACATCATGTAAGTGGAAACCATTCTGTTTGTTGTTCAGTATAAATGAATTTCTTTTCTATTCTATTCAGAGCAGCAGAACAAAATTGTTACAGAGCATATCATCAGCTTCAAAATTGGTTGGGTAACGAACAGATTGGGGCTGGAGGCAACGTCAACGTGGCATTATGCCCAAATTTTCAGGAAAGGAATTAAATCCGGTAGTGTTGATTGAAACTATCAGCTATAGCTGTGAAACTGGATGTAACAATTTGAAATGTGACTGTCGAAAACATAGTTTAAAATGCACAAATTCATGCTCAAATTGTCATGGTTCTGAAAATTGCTCCAATATGAAACAAAAACGTTTTTAAAAATATTATAATTAATAGCGTAATTAGAATGATCACGATTTACATGTATATTTATATTTTATGAGATTTTCTATGACACGAATGTAATTAGAATTTGATAAATAGACTTTTTAGCTGAATAAAATTGCAGCAATTACATTTTTTGATGAAATCGTACATAACGATTGAAATTTTGTTTCGAATTTGAGTTTTTTTCGATTTTTTGCATTTTCCGAGTACATTTACAAAGTACAGTAATTCATATTTTTTCACACCATCAGAAAGTGGAGATTTCAACAAACAAACAGCACATCTACTTTTTGAAAAAAGGTTTCACAAAATTTCGTTGAAAAAAAATTGAAAAGATAAAAATAAAAAACCAAAAACTTGGTTATTTGAATTTTTCACGTAAATTTTTAGGTTGTGTGAAATAATTGTTGAAATAATAGTTGTAAATCTTCCCATCACCTACAACTTCGCTATTAAACTTTTTTCCATAGGACTGGTAGTTTTGCCGGAAATCGCGATAAACAATTTTCTACCTTTATTAACCCACCCCCTCACACTTCTCGAACTCAGATCGCCCGTAATTCATTTTTCCTCTCATTTTCATCATATTCCCCTACTTTTCCAATTAGTTTCATCCTACTGTTATTTTTTTGGTTTGAAAAATTATCGACCTCGGTCTATTTGTCCAAACTTTCATAATAACATCTTTCGAAAAAATCATAATGAGGTACTCCAGCCCAGCAGAAGACAAGTAATGAATCGTCATTCAAATAAAAACAACTTTTCAAACTTCAGTTTCTAACTTTAATGGCGAAGTCATTGTGCAACAACAATAAAATGAAGTTTTGTGTCAATGATTTCGTTGCACACAATTTTCCTACCAGTAAATCAACCAACGTGGAGGTCAGTGAATCACCTCTAGGCCACCGGGCCACTTCACATGACAATTCACACAAATATCCTTTCATTAATCATGACTAAAATGGTGGACAGAGTTCCAAAATCTCGCATACCTTGAGAAATGTCATAATTTCTCCAAAATACCCATATTTTCTCGAGATAATATCTCGCTGTGATTGGCGACTATTCTATTCAGAAATAGAAATATCCTGTGAGCCTTTCGGCAAGTTGATATATCTCACCTAGGGACAACCAAAACCGCCCTAAAAGCCATGGGTAACGCCTGTATTCATTTTGAGAAATATTACATGCCATTTGTACATAAATCTACTTGTCACAAGTATGCCTAATCCGATGTGAAAAGAAAGCACCCATACTAACAATAGACCAATATTACCTTTGAGTAAACATTTGCCGATTGCCGTAACACTGATTTGAAACGGTGATTTTGGTGATTTACCACTTACGGTGATTCACCTGGTTTGATGGAGGATGTTGCCAGAATTCTTCTTTTACAAAACAAGAAGCAAATATCAGTTTTGGAAACGTCAATGGAGGATTTGTGAAGAAGTTTCTACGTTGATCGCAGATGAACGATAAAGTGAACACAAATTATGAAAATAAAATTTTGGTATAACAAAGGAACAATAAAGCAGCATTGTATTTCTTTGTTCAGAATTGTCGATAAGCCAGTTGAACGAATCAAACAAGATCAATGCACAAATAGAGAAAAAATTTTGGAAATCTCTACCAATTACTTAAAACATTTTTTCGAATTTCAATAACTCACTTTCATGGGTTTTTCACGTAGAGAAAGTTTCAAAAATAGTGAATAATATGAATTCCAATAAACATATGAACAACTATCGAATGTCGCATAAGCTACCAAGTTCGATATCCATTCGATACTCATTATTGAGCATCGATGGCCTCCCTTTGGATCTGAACAAAATGTCATCGAATGGTCTTCGTTGGACCAGTTGGAATCTGCTTGGTGGATCTTATGTGTACGTTTCTATTGTGTGAATAAGGAATTATTCAGTAGTGAAATAATTGAAACGGAACCCATAAGCAACTTACTTGAAATTTCTCAATTTGGACAATACTTCATTACCGATACATTTTATTCGACAGAGCGCAAAATATGTTTTTAATGAAAATCGAATAGGGCTATTGAAAATCACTTACATGATGTGCTGACCTCTTGCAAGGTAATTTTATGATCATATTTAGAAAATAGTTTATTCAAAACAGTTAAGTTTTGTAATGAAATAAGATGAAATTTAGAACTAAATGATAGCTGACTCATTTTCCAAATAATGTACACTTCACTAGTCATACCTCAGTAATCGCACGTATATTCTTTGCATGTCCAGTGTATATTCGTTGTGAACTATATGAGATATCCAATAGATGGACTCAATTCGGCAAAAAACAAATCTGAACTTATTTCAAAACCAAGGAAAATAATTATTTCAAAAAACTGAAAAATATAACATATTAATACATATTGATCGTTTCCTAAAGTTTATTTACTTCAAAGCTTATGGTATCAATGCTGAAAGAGGAGTTCCATATGAACTCTTACCACAACATTCAATATTGAAAGTAATGAATTACGTAGAAAACTTGCTACAATAATTTTTCTGTATAAATTACTGCACAACAATGTGCATGCTATGGAGGTGTTATCTCTTTTAAATTTCTGTGTGCCTCATTTTAGACCAGAACCAATTTTTATCTCAAGTCACCTATCTTCAGCATTTGCAATAGTTTCAATTCAATTTCAAATTTGTGTGATATCAATTTTGATTCCCAAGAATATTTTGTAGACACTGCATCTCAGTATATCATGGAGAATTTTTAATTTTCTGATATAGTTGATTTTTCATTTTATTTTATTATATTATAATTTTGTTATTCATCTTCCCAAATTGTAATTGTAAGGACCTTAGTACCTTTTTAACATACTTAGTTAACCCTGTAAATAGTTTTTAACTGTTGGGTAATAAAAGCCCCGATACATTCGGGAGGGCGCGCCAGTATTATCAACCAACGACCACTCCCCACACCGTGGGGTAAGTGATCATTGGGTCCGAGAATCATGGGCCCTTAGCAAGCGCAGTGAGCCAAGAATGACCGTCTTCTGCACCTGTCCGGCTAATATTTCTGCCTTAGTGCGGCAAGCCGGTATGATTTTAAGATTCGAGAGTAGACAGGACATCATTCCACAAAGGACTCCAATAATCAGAACAACCATCTTGAAAGAGTGATCTGGATAGATTCTGCGGAGTTTGAAAAAATATCTCGATATTGTATCCGTTTTTCCTCCTCTTTTCTGACGATATTCATCTCTCCAGGAGCTGAAAACTCCACGACAAATATCGTTTTGCTCTAGTGGTCGAGAAGAACTACATCAGGCTTATTAGCTTGTATAAGCTTGAGGGTAGGGAACGAGTAGTTCCAATTGATTCGGCACTTCTTGTTCCCCACAACGGATTCAATGTTTCCCTGAGCGTAGGGCAACACCAGTGTCTCGTCAATACTGTAAGAGTGCCGTAAATGGTAATATTGCACTCTTATGGCCGCGTTATGTCCATGGATATAGGCCGAGTCCGTACATGCTGGATATACTGATAGCAAGTGCATTAGGAACTCGGGCGCCTCGCGGCAGGCCCTGCATCTTATTTCAGGAACCTCTATATTCATCACGCGACTGCATCTTATTTCAGGAACCTCTATATTCATCACGCGACTGCGGTAGACTAAGGTGTTGAAGACATCATCCTGGCAAGTCATCATGAACCCCTCATTTCCGACTTCAGTCCACTCGGCCTGAGAAAAGAGAACGTCAGGCGCTTTGATAAGTCAAGGTCTCCAATGTTATTGAAGAAGACCCCATGCATTGACTTATCCTTGCGTTTCCGCTGAAGTGAGGTGATCTCTGCGGCTTTTATCTGAGACTTTTGCTGAACGGGTTCCAACTCGGTGACAGAGTTGCGGTCACCTCTTTCAGTGTCAAAAACTAAACCAAGTTAATCAGCTGCTCGTACATTTACCGTAAAGAGAAATGCTACAATTCCTGCTCTCTCATGGTCACGGACCATGTAGAGAAGGGGATCCGAACTCCTGACGACTTCACAGGCCATATCCAATACCATTCTGTCATATAGACACTACAAACTCAAAAGTCCACGGCTTCCTTGTTGTCAGGGGAAGTACAACTGTGAAACGGACGTTTTGGTATGGTAATTCCTATAGAGATGCATCATTTTTTGGGTCTTCACGTCAAGTTGATACAGCTCCTCCCGAGTCCACTTCACTACTCTAAACGAGTAGAGTAAGATTGGAACGGCAAGCATATTTGTTGCACCAACTTTGTTCTTTCCCGACAGTTCCGATAACCAGATCTGTCGGAGAGAGTTCTTCATTGCTGTAACTTCTTATGAATGGCGTTGATCCACGGATGGATTCTTCATCTACGAACTGCATATTCTCTCCGTAGTCCCCGGAGGGTTCTCAGGTGCATCGCGGCAGGCCCTGCACCTTGTGTCAGGAACTTCTATACCCATCACGCGACTTCGGTAGACTAAGGTGTTGAATAACACCATCCTGGCAAGCCATGATGAACCCCTCAGAATATTATTATTATTATTATGATATTAATCTAATAATGTACTAGTACCAAGCTTTTCGTTCGCTTTTTATTCGTCTTTCGAATATATTATGATTATCGAGTTTTCTCATGTTTACTGGTTCTATATTTTTGGTCCCCAGAAAATTTTGGGTGCTTTTGTGCACCCAGTTTCATACATTTTGGAATTAGAATACTATAATCCTTTGCTGTTATATGGATGATCTGAATATTTTGTTTTCATTTCAGTTTTGTTCATATTTATTCGCATTTTCATGCAAAGTAGAGTGAACTCATTCCGTGACATATAGTCGTAATTTTATGAATGAATTGAGTGTTTTTTTATAATGTTATCCAGATTTTGTACTGAAGACAAGTGTGTCTTACGGCGAAACATTGGCTTTCTATCAGTGAGGATGACAGTGTTCCATGTAAGTGAAATTTTACCTCCTTCATTTACTGTATTGAATATGAATCCTGTGAATGATATCTGATTCAATACCATATCGAATGTTCGGAATAATTCAGTGTTCATATAGAAGAATATGTTTCGAAAGTATTTTCCTTTCGTACAATTCAATGTTTATATGAAAGTAACTCTTTCAAAAGAGCGTTTTCTTCCAGTTTGTGTCTGAAAGTTACTTCTTTGCAGGATCTATACATTTTTGTATGGAAGTACTTTTTTTGGAAATCATAAAATATGTTTCTAATTTCAAAAATAAAGTCTTCACCCTTATTGAAATTGATAGATTCGAATAAAAATAGGATCTATGATGTAGGTCATATTTGTGGCAATTTTACCATAGTAATCATACGGAGTACCTATAACGATCGTAAAAAATATCTTATGAGAAAGGAAGTATAATGAAGACATGACAACAGTGCTAACTATGTTCAGAGAGGGTGGTATGAGTTGACATCCCTTAACCATCAATGGGAGGTCCGGCGGAGGCATGTTGTTAAACAATTTTGAATATGGGCAGGATTTACGATCTGCTAAAGGTAGGAACAGCAGTGTGAAAAAAGATTATTTGATTTTTATCTACTCGAAAACGGCATTCAAAGTAGTTATGAGGATTCTTTAATAAGATGCGAAGATTGACAGAGTTTCTTGACTTTTTGAACTGCTGTAGAAGAAAATTTGAGTTTTGTTCGACACTCTGAGATATGCTTCTGAAGTTTCATGCCAGTCAATTGATTTCTGAGGTGTTTTCAAGTAACACTTCGTTATGCGATTTTCACTTAACATTTTACAAAATCGCAACACGTGTTACGTTCTTGAATAGCTTCCCCAGGCGTGTTCACAGTTTTGTAAACTGTTCAGTGAAATGCATGGGAGTTTTTAATCAACTTTTTTGGATATTTGCACCTTCCACAATCTTGACTTTTCGAAGGCCAAAATCTGCCTTCGTCTTCAGAAATGAATAAAATTCAAATATATAAATGCAGTTATTCCTTTGCTAATTGCTGATTTTTTTTGACCTCCGAAACGTTAAGATTGTGGAAGGTGAAAGTACCCGAGAAAAGGTCGATAAAAAACTAATTTTCCTTCACAAAAAATTAGTTTCTTAAAATAGAGCTAAGAGCTATCGTACATAATGATTTTCAACACATTTTACGTGTGTGTGTGTGTGTGTGTATGTGCGAGTGTGATGTGCCTCAGCTCATCTACTTACTCATTGGTGTTTGTAATGCGCCTCTGGTATCATTTGACAATATGATAGATATTACTGATAAATTTATATTTAATAACATTTCAGGCAGAATGAGAAACTTCCTCAATGTCGTTCAGTAGTCCTTATATGAATGAATAAACAAAAAAAGACATTCGCAACTACTTATTGATATTTTGAATGCACCGACCCGTTACTTGGTGAAAATCAATAACACTGTTCATGATAATAATCATTGCAAATCCTCACAATATGAACTTTTATTTCCTTGCACGTTTCACTAAAATAGTAGTTTCTTCAGTTTGAAAACAGATATGCCTTCTATAAAATGCACTCTACTCATTTGGGATGAGGTTCATGGAAGTGTGAGACGAATTTTCAAATATATCAATAACGAAACAGTTTCCAACTTCATCACAATGTAAATATGTTAATCCAAATGAATATCCCAGCCATTCCTATTTCAGAATCATGATCTTGATATTCAACAACTGTCCCAGTATTTGAATTTCGCGCCAAAAAGCTTGACCGAGATAAAATCGACAACCATCCTTTTCCGATTTTGAATACAATCTCTTGCTAATAACAGAGAGAATGGCAGCCCATTCGATTGAACCAAATAGACGTAATAATTTTTTTACCTTCTGTCATCGTGACATTATTAGATTTTCCTCATCCGTTACACAAAATCGTAAGTGCTTCAGCTTGTAGTATTATCTAAATAGTTGCTGATGGAGTAATAAGACAAGTGTTTTATTCCGAAACGTTTAAGTTCGCAATTGTGAATATAAGTAACATTTTATATCATAACCCTCTCATGTATTTTGTTTGCCTTTTCAATTAATTTTAACATGCTTTTAATAGCTTCACCTCTATCTATGTTTGTTTATTCGTTTGTTTGTTTGTAACTTTCCTTTTCATCTCATATTTAATCCCGTTTGAATGCTCGGGACCTGTATTTGACAAAATTATCGACATTATTGCTTGATCTATTCGCGAGCAGATGGCGCTGTACGAAACCTCCTTGATATAATTCGAACTCACTTTACATGTATTTCTATAATGATGGACCGCAATCAAACTAAAAGAATAGGACGATTTGTTCAATCCCAGTCATTTATTCTATGAATGAACTGACCAGTTACTTGATGATGGAAATTAATAACACTAACCATGATAACACCATAGCTTCCTTGGTAAGCAAAATACGTCTAGAAGTAAAAAGTGTCAGTGAAAATTATTTAATTAATATGATGGATTTATCATTCAACATATATTTGTCATACATCGATATTTCACAAAACATTTTTCTTCTGAATTATCTCGCTGAATATATGGGTTACATTTAGTCAGAGATATGACTTTATTGTGCTTCCTCATTTATAAAATAAGATTTTTGAGTCTCGTACACTTCAATATGGAAAAAGGAGGGCTATTCAATATTAACTGTTTCAGTGATTTGTTGGTTGAAGGGCTAGAGAAACCAGTAAGTATCTCAAATCAAAATAGTCAATGAAAGGTGGATGATAGCCACCTGTGGCCTGAGTGGTAATTACGCTTAAAGTTGACAAAAATGCAACGTTTACATATACAATGCAAGAGAAAAAAGCACAAAAAAATAACAATATAAATGAATTATTTGGAAATGAGAGGAGTGGAATGTTATGACTATAGACAAGTAGAGAATAGTAAAATACAAGCATTGACATACCTATGCTTTGAAATTCATCATAACACACCTATGTTGCAGGTCAAGTCTAAGACATTCAGTTATAGATGAAAATGCATCTTCCAAGAGGACACGCATCATGACTGATTTCAAATACATGATAGAGACATTTTTAATTTTTTGTATTGCATTAATGATCAAATGAATTCAATCAATTTCTAGCTAGTGGTAGTGTTGAAGGTATTTTTAGTTTCTCAGAAGTCTGAAATGATTCCTAGAAACCACGTACCCTTGAATCCAGACTAATTTTTCTATTTCAAATACTCTTCCACTGTCTATGAAGCTCCTTCAGAACAAAAGGCCATGAGATAAAATAAAATATCACTATGATCAACAGTTTTTGCCACAACCTGAATATTCAATTCTGTTGTTTTCTGATTCGATAAACAACTTCATTCAATTCATCTGCTGCATGATTATGGTTTCTTTTATTGAAATTCATACCGAAGTAATTGCGCAAGAGTTTGAAGTTCTGATGTTGGACCCGATTCATGAAGCGAAGTTATTTGTTCCATCGTTATTTAGTTTTTAATTATTTGCTGACTACTTCTCCAATTTGAGTGGGTAGATCTGAGTGATCCTGACTCACATACAATAGAAGGCAATTATTTACAGTGGTATGTTTCTGACTCCGTAAAATTCTCATGACCATCATCGTGGTTCTGAAATTGAAAGAATATATTATTCCAATGTCATTCACCTATGCATTTCAAGAAAAATAAGCTATTCAAAACCTTTATATCGTTTGAGTTCTGCTTCACAAATTTTCAGGAAGTAGTGATGTGAATTATTTTTTAACGAAAATTTATTAACTCACCTATCCAAATGAAAATTCTTGCACAAATACTGAATGTTTGATATATGGCTTAATGCAGGATAGAAATGGCTACTCACATAAAGATTCGTATTTAAAAAAATTGAAGATGGTCACTATTGAACGAAACGTCAATGCAAATAGTTTATGATATCAAATGGAAGCGTGTAATAAATATTCAAAAACTCTTCTTGCGTTTGTTTTTATTTTGAAAGATGCGAGTTCTGAATCACGAAAACCAAAATCGATAATTTTGATTTCCTTCAAATAACTTGAAAACACCTGACGATTTTTTCAATTACAGTACAATGCTTGATTGATTTTTGAAAAATGAAACTCTTGTATCTTAAAGAAATCTTAATTTGAAGGTTTATGAGTTCCTTATATAGTACAATTTCATAATACAATTTTGAGCTTGAGTTTATAACTCGCTCAGAAGATGACATAGTGTGCCGAAACAGCTGTTAGCATTAAATGTGAGTATTGTGTAGATTCTGAAGTATTATTTTCACCCTACCCATTCAATCAAAATTAATTTACACATTATCAGAAGCCGAAACTGTGAAACATATTACAATTCCATATATTTTATATATGGAATTGTATTATCATCATTCTGAGAATTTATTGCCTACTATTTTGGAAATGAAGTATAGGGGCCTACTCAGCATGTATTCAATTTATCTTGCAAATTTTAGACCAGAGCTGAAGTCTTCAAAAATGGTAAAAAGTGAAAAATAATAATAGTAGGATGAAACCCATCAGAAAAGAAGGAAAATGTAATGAAAATGATAGGAAAAATTAATTACGGGCGATTTGAGTTTTCGGGGTGAGTTTTCAAGTGTAAAAATTGGTTTATTTCGATTTCCGGCAGAACTACAAGTCCTCTAGAGAAAAGTTGAAAAGCAAAGTTGTAGGTAATGAAATTATCTACAACATTTGTGGAAACAATTTTTCCACAAAACCTCAAAATTTTTGTGAAAAATTCAAATAAAGTTTTTGGTTTTTTATTCTTTCCCAAAAAACATTTTTTTCTATGGAATTTGGTGTAAACTAACCTTTTCATGTTCCAAATACTGTAATTCATTTCATTTAAAATGTTTATTGGAAACCTTATTTTGAATTAATATCAAAAAAGCACCCTAATTTTCAATCGAAAATTCTTGCTTCAAAAAATCAGCTTTTTTTAAAAAGTCGGTGTGCTATTTGTTCGCTGAAATCTCTACT
The DNA here is from genome assembly GCF_000500325.1 of Leptinotarsa decemlineata. Lineage (NCBI taxonomy): Eukaryota > Metazoa > Arthropoda > Insecta > Coleoptera > Chrysomelidae > Leptinotarsa > Leptinotarsa decemlineata. The sequence goes on from NW_019295066.1 coordinate 19,243, forward strand.
TTCTGATGGTCTAAAAAATATACATTACTATAGTAAATGTTATTAGAAAATGCAAAAAATCGAAAAAAACTCGAATTCGAATTTTTGTTCAATCATTATGTACAATTTTGAGCTATTCATAGTAGAAGAAGATGCTAATGACATAATTGAAACCTNTAGATTTAAAACTCCGGGTTTCGAAACCTCTTTTAGCAAATTTGATGATCTTTTTGTTTTTTTTTTGAATTCGTAGATTTGAAATACTTTTCGAGATATTCAAAAAAAAAAACCAAACCTCAATGTATTTGTTACTAAGTTGTTTATAACTTTGGTAATTTTTTTCAGCGCCTTTTCAAACTTTTCTTTGAACTTTCTACGTGACAATACGAATCGAATGACAGCGTGATCGTATTATATAAAAATTTTAGAGGAAAATGTTGAATGTGAACATCTGTTATATCTTGATAGATATAATTGAAATTTGACGATGTGAATATGAGGCCTATTACAGTTGTCACGTGACAACCTATCATAGAAAAAAGTTATCAAATTTCAAGTTTCTAGTGCCACCTGGAATTTGTATTAGTGTGCAGAAACATTATAGAACTGAGAGATACTTGTTGAAAATCCATTATAACGTATTAAAAAAATTCACTATACGTTGCTAGTGCGAAGTTATCTACACCCACAAGATAGGTACACTGGAAAAAAAATTGAAATACATTTTTTCAACGTCATGGTGAAATGTATTGGTTTTCGAAGTCGTCTGAAGAGGAGAAAATGATTTGGAGGATTTCTGA
>NW_019295068.1:0-20014 GCF_000500325.1 Leptinotarsa decemlineata
ATGGATCCAATGATCCTCAGATAAGGTATTGATAAGTCGGGTGACATTTTTGTTATTTATTCATGAATCGAGCGGAATAACAGAACGGTACTACTGACTAAACTATTGTCATTACGTAAAAGAGACATGTAAACAATGCGACCTTCGTATCTCGAACAAAGTCCCTACAATTGCTTCATCGAGAAGACCAGACGGAGTACAAAGGAAAAGTTCATGAGTTATCTATAAAATGCCTGTACATCACTATCGACAGAAAGAAGAAAGGAACTAGAGTAAGCTGTGTCATCATTCAACGGAGGAGCCTGTTTCAAACTGCAGAGGAGATGCAGTATAAAGTATAGTTGAAGTATTCTGCTCAGGTGTGATTCCGAATCTCCAAATAGAGTTATTGACATTGAATACAAGACACATTTTTCATCAAATCATCCACACATGAACATAACTTCAGTGAAAGCAATAGTTCGTAACAACATTCGTCATTATATGAATACTCGCATCAAGAATTCCGAAAGGTAGTTTACAACCCTTAAAATTTCTACGGATCCTAATGTGACTCTGAAAATTATTTTATTGAATAATTTCATCACAAGTTCATTACTTTTGAAATCTCTTCAGATTATTTTGTCATGAAAAATGAAAATGACCCACTTCAACAGGGAACTGTCGATGAATCTCAGATATCTCATAAATCTGCACCCTCTTCGCCCTCTCCATCCATTAATCAGAACAAAAAGCGGCGAGGCGACTGAAATTTAAAGTATTTCAAGGATGCTGGTAAAAAGATTTCGTGCAAGGTCTGAGCATCTCATTTTACAAGCTCTTCCTAGGGACCCATTAAATAGCCGTGACGAAGACGCTATGCGCGGCCTCTGATTTCACATTCTTTGTGAAGTTCGAATTCCCGAGGAAGAAGTTGTCGTTTTGCATTTGATATCAGAATTCCTGAGTTTTCGCTATAAATCAGTGGTCGCAATTACTTGGGATGATTCTCTTTTTAATTACACCACCGAAGTTTGTAGGAGGAGCAATTTACGGCAGACAAAATAGGTGGAATATTTTACAACTACAGTGTATTTCACTTTGACTACGGCCATACCTGTATCTGTTCAATTTTTTGATGGATTGCCCAAAAACTATTACATTTTAGAAAAAATTCTGGGTTCGGGTGTAACATAAATTCATGAAAATAGTTCATTTAATTTCGGTACACCGAAGTTCACCAACAACAATCGCGAAGCTTTTAAAAATTTTTGATATGTACAGTTGAGATATTCATCTCCTCAATTCAAACTGTAAGAAAGATTTGATTCTTCTGTCCACAATCTTGAATGGAGAGGTGCGGAGAAACTGGAAATAACAACAACAACAATATCAAACGATTTCAATTTTATGGGATTTACTCGAGAGAGGTGATCTAATTCATTGACTTGACTTTTTCGAGTGCTGTCTCCAGACACCTTTTCTTCCCGGTTGCCCAGAAAGTGTTTCTTTTGCAAAAAAAATTGGGCGTGGATGAGAAGCTGTCTCTGAATGATACCACCATTAATGAATTGATTGAAATCATGATGGATATTAAAAACAAAAATACTGCAAGCTACGCTGATATTTCGAATACAATAATACAAAACCTTCCTCCTAGTGCCTTAAATATACTGGTTTCACTGGTGAATTTATGCTTTCAAACAGGCACATTCCCCTTCTTTCTCAAAACCTCTGTGGTCATTCCTCTGCATAAGGGCGGAGAAATCATGATGGGTATTAAAAACAGAATTACTGCAGGCTACGCTGAGATTTAGAATAAAATAATACAAAACCTTCCTCCTAGTGCCCTAGATAAACTGGTTTCACTGGTGAATGTATGCTTTCAAACAGGCATATTCGCCTTCTTTCTCAAAACCTCTGTGGTCATTCCTCTGCATAAGGGCGGAGATTCTGATGATCCCTCTAATCTCCGCCCTATATCTCTCATACCAATCATCACAAAAATCATTGAAAAAGTAGTTAAAAAACGACTACTTGGATTCATGAATAAGCATAACATCGTCAGTGAAAATCAATTCCGTTTCCAGAATAATAAAAATACGCACGATGCTATTTTCTCACTTCTGAATAAAGTTCATTCTGAGATAAATGTCAGTGAAAATACTGCCGCAGTATTTTGTGACCTGTCAAAGGCATTTGACTACGTTCATCACAAAATACTACTGAGAAAGCTCCGACGTTATGGATGCAGAGGAGTAATTGAATGATTCGATTCATACTTAAAGGGACGGACGCAAATGGTCGAAACAACTCAACCTTCAAAAAAAAAGGGAAATTAATTCTGGAGTTCCATAAGGTTCTGTGTTAGGTCCCATTCTTTTCTTATTATTTAGTAATGACCCCACCAAGCCTAATATTTCTGGGATGTTCACCTTATTTGCAGATAACACTACCATACTCTGGAATAATAAAAACACTTGTGAGTTGCACAAAACAATCTCTGCCGACTTGGGAAAAGTTAAATATTGGTGTAATTCAAACATTTCATCTTTTAACTTAACTAAAACAAATTTAATATCATTTAGATGCTCAATCAATGAACTTTTTTTTGAAGACAGATTACTGGAATCTAAAAATAACACTCAATTTCTAGGAGTGTTCATTGACCAGAATTTATAATTTGTGGATCATGTTAAATAACTCAGTAGCAAAGTCTTCTCTGACTGTGCGGTTACAGTGATTTATAAAGAATTGGGGTTCAGCACTGCAAAGAAGGCGTACTATGCACTCATAGATTCTCACTTAGGCCACGGGATACCGTATTGGAGAGCATGCAGTCCCAGTTTATTCAAAAGTCTATTAATTTTACAGAAAAGGGCAATAAGGTTCAAAATCTGTTTTTCCATTAATCAGGAAACCTAAAACCAAGAGACTCCTATAGAACCTTCTCCGAAACATAATATTCTAACGGTAACTGCATTATTTATACTGAAATCTGTGTGTTTAATAAACAAGCATATATTAAATTTTGCTGTATCCTCTTCCCATTATAACACCCGAAACAGCAGACATACTCTGAAACTCACTATGCCAACTAAAAACATTACCAGAGACTTCATTTTTACAACGGTGGAAAAATGTACAATCATTTGCCTATGAACATAAGATCTGCCAATATTAGTAAATGACTTCCAATTCAGGAAGTAAGTCAAACAATTTCTATCTGATATACCCTATTATACTTTGGATGAATATTTTAACGATAGCTATAACCTGACTCACTCATATTTTTATCTTTATTAATTAAAGAGCGCCTAAGTTGTTACTTTTTATGTCTACTCTTTTATAAACTTGACTATTACTCTTTTATATATACAAATCTTTTATATTCTCCATTTCAACATAGTTTGTACCTATGCACCATTTGCACTCAGAACACTGAGTGTTCCCGAGCAACATTAGCGTAACTTTTTAAAATGATACCCGAAACAGCACATGAACGGTACAGTGTGGAAAATTGTTCATCAATTCCATTACTTTTTTTCAAAAAACATATTGGAAGTTTCCTTGTCAAAACTCCGAAATTTCGTGTAAAAATTCAGGCTAACGCTGCAATCTTAGAAACTACTTGTGATTTCACATTTCTCAAAGATGTCTGTTTTGGCTACTCAATAAACTTGTAACCGTGAAAGTGAAACAAAAAAGATTTTGATTTTCTAATACTCCAAAACTTCTCACAAAGATATGTATATCAAGAATAAAAATTACTTCCAGATACAAACTAGACAGAAAAGCGAACTGAAAAGATGGCGAAGTAGAAATCCAAAACCTTTCTTCCTCAAGAAATATTCTCTCTTAAAAAATAGATTTATTTATGGAGGATGGAATAAAATAAACGTATGAATGTCTTTATATAATGTAATTGTGGGACGAGTTCATTTGTCTATTCCGTATTAATATTATGAATGAAATGAGTGCTTCATTAATTAAATAAATCTCAAGGTTCGCCATAAAGGTAGGTGGTGTTCTATGTAAGTGACATTTTATATCATAACTCTATATCATAACGCTATTCTATAGCGTTCTACGTGAACGTTTCTATGTTCATGTGGAAGTAGTTGTTTCGGAAGGATTTTTTACTCAGTTGGTATATAAAAGTAATTTCCATGCATGATTTTCACATCTTTGAGAAGTGCGTAATTTTGAATTGATATACTTCACAAGTTCTCCACAAGTTTTGTATAGAGATAGGGAGCCAAAACCATCTTACTGTGCATTATTCAAAAATTGTTTTTTTTTTAATATTTCACTAGTCTATTTTTCAGAATCATTTCGATGATTTTAGCAAATATGGAAATGATGGATATTGGTCTATAATTGTCAATTTCTGTAATATCCCCCTTTTTATGAATAGGAATAACTCTGGTAAATTTGAAACTATCTGGAAAAATGCCTTCACTGAAGATCAAATTGATCATTGATGTTAATGGCGCAAGAATTAGATCTGATGTTTGTCTTATGATATGGCAATTTGAATCATGTGTATCTACGTATTCGAATTTTTTAATGCATCAATTGCATCAAGAACCTCATAGCTTGTGACTCCCGTTAGGAAAAAAGAATTGCATGGCACAGAAAAATGTTTGTATTGGATCAAGTCGTCTGGTATATTGGGTAACTGGTTTATTATATTTTCAGTAACACTTGCGAAGTGAGCGTTGAAAGAGGTTTCACATATTGGAGTTTCAGGGTTACTTTTAGTTTTCCTATTCAACCCATAGTTTATAATTTGCCAACTGGCTTTTGATTTGTTTTCTGATGTACTGATATAATGTCCATATGAATCCTTCGTGGTAAACGAAAAAGCCGAATTAATCGTAACTAATTGTTTCCCATAGTTGAAAATACAGTGCATTCCATTCAAAACGAGCCACCCTGAATAACTTTCGGAACAATTATTTTCAGAAAAAATAGAAAAACACCTCAACAATAGTATACACGGCGACACATTTTGACATATTCACATTTGATGTTACCTCCCCTATCGCACCAATTTTTTTTAAATGGATCACCCTATATTTATTCCATGATGGAATAAATAAAATGGAGAATAATTAAATGGATCACACTATATTCATTCGCATTATCAAATGCTCCATGATGAGCAGATTTCATCAAAGTAGAATACATTATGGTGTGAAGCTCATAGTTTGGAAGCTAAGTATTTGAGTTGAAAATGAGCCACCCTGAGTGAACTACTGTACAATCTGTAACCTTTGTTTTATAGGTGTTTTTATGAAGTATACTTCAAAAAAGTCTTATTTTGTCTAGTTGAATTTGAATTCAATATTCTCTTCATTTTGTATTTGTCTCATCCTGCAATAACGCCTACCTACCAGGTGAAGTTACAATTGGTGTTTTTATTTTTGTGAATTCTTGAAAAGCAATGGTTTATATGCTTCGAGAACGGATTGAAATAATGAGTTTGTACTACCAGAATGGAAATAGTGCTAGGGCTGCTGCCCGTATATTCAATGATAATCATCCAGGAAGAAATGTACGACACAAAATCGTTTTGGAATTATTGAACAAATTAATGAAAACTGGATCTGTTAACAATTAAAATCATAACCTTTCAGGAATTGTCAACGATGAAGCTATTTGAAGTTTTAGGGCACGTTGGACTAATGGAAAATTCGCAATCTCTTACCAAGTTATCTCGAGAATCAGAAATCAGTCGTACAATTGTTTTCAGGATCCTTCATAGGTATAAATTTCATCCATATAAGATTAGACAAGTTCGTGAATTGAACGAAGATGATTTCGATAGACGTATCGAGTTTCGTGAAAGTCTCACTGAACGGAACAACTTGCATCAGAATTTCTTGTATAAAATTTGTTTTTCAGATGAATGAACGTTTAGTTTGAATGGAGAGGTAAATCGGCAAAGTTGTCGATATTGAAGAGATAGGAATCCTCATTTATACCGTCAAGTTCATACCCAACGACCTCAAACACTGAATGTTTGGACAGGAATTTCAGGTGACCACATCATAGAACCTTTTTTTATCGATGATAATTTGACTAGTGACAAATATTTGAGTATGTTGAAGAATCGAATAATACCTCACATCAATAGAGCAATTGAGGAGAATATGAATTAATTCAAGAAAGAAATAGTTTTTCAGCAAGATGGTGCACCCCCTCATTATGCAGCTCCAGTGCGATAATTTTTGGAAGATAATTTTCCTGGTGGCTGAATTGGGACAAGATGTCCTATAGAATGGCCACCGAGGTCTTCGTAATTCACTCGTCTCAATTTCTTCCTATGGGGTCATAGGAAATGTAATGTATGAGTTAGAATTGACAACATTAGAAGATTTGAGAGAAAACATCATGAGGCACTGCAGAGAATTAACTCCCGAGATTGTCAACCATGTGAGGGTGGCAATGAAAGCTCGTTTGTACCATTGTATGGTAGTTGGTGGAAACGTTTTCGAACATTTACTATGGAATTTTTTTTCTCATTGTCCAGTCTGTGCTGATTTGTTGCTTCCATATTTGTCTCTAGAACGAATATTTGAAAACGTGGCCTCCTGTATGATTGTTGTCCTGTTTTTTCATTTTTCCTGCAAATCATTGTTTCAAAAGTTATTCAAGGTGGCTCATTTTCAACTCAAATAATTTGTAGCTCCCAAACCATAAGCTTCACATCATATGTTTTATACTTTGTTATAATCTGCTCATCATGGAGCATGTGATAATGCGAAACAATATAGGGTGATCCATTAAAAAAAAATGATGACATGCTCTGGGGGTGCTATAAGGGAAGTAACATCAAATGTGAATATGTCAAAATGTGTCCCCCTGTAAACTATATTGTTGGCATGTTTTTCTTATTTTTCCTGGGGAATCATTGTACAAAAACTTATTCAGGGTGGCTCGTTTTAAATGGAATGCACTGTATAAGTTATATACTTCAACGATCGGGGTAAAACTATATGTCACGTTTTGTCATATTATACAGCATTGCTGCTGATCTCATTCAAATGCCTCATTGTCGTATGGACGGGGAAGTTTGGCTCATATTTAGGTATTGAATAAGCCTCAACTAGAGTCATATGCCTTGTAATTTTTCCCAAAACCGGTACACTAGTAAAATCGCCATTTAGATCATTCGATTTATTCAACGAAGAGGGAATATCTGATGTTTTGTTTTCCAGAAATACTTCAAGGAATCTGAGCGTGCTCCATATAGCCCCATGCTTTTCACAATCACTAATCAATTTTGTTTTTTCACGATAAACATTGATGATATTTCATGCTAATATGAATTTTGCTTTGTAGTAGGTATGAAATTACGATTTCTCTTCATTTACTCCACATGTCCTAGTTCGTCAGATGGTAATCATTCGATTTTCCGATCAAAGCTACGTAATAATATGCTTCATTTGATATGAACAGCTGATCCCTTTGATATTACAGTCGAATACGAGAAATTCAATATATCAGGTGAACATTCAATACTTTGATGATTTCCACTTTCACTGCGTCTCGTCAATAAAATCGAAACATTCCTCATGGATGACGTTGATAAATATTTAAACTTTCTGTAAGTTACTCTGCCATATAATTATATCACGAAAGACACTACTTTGTTATCATATATCAACGAAAAGTGGAGGTATCCAATGATTTTTTATCAATTTTTATAACAGGTAGATATTTTATATGAAAGTTTTCAGCATGTCCCTTGTGGTTCAGAACTTATCATAGCGAACTGACACATGTGAATTTTTGGTTTGATGTGTCAGCTTGCAGCTATCAAATTGGTTCATTTATCATCCCTACAGAAGTTTTCTACAGACGAACTGCCATTCACCATTCAGTCGATCATAGGATGGGCCTTTATGTGGGCCTATATGTGGTGTTATCAACACTGTTGTTCCTCAAGGTACAATTTCTGTACCAATACTATTCTTGCTTCATATAGATGTCGTTCATAGAGTAAAGTGAAAATTTATCTTCAGCTGAATAAATATTACTGGAGTTAATAAATTGATGGATGTAGCCGTTACTACGTGGTAGGAAATCATAATGAAAAGAGAAATGAAATTTTCTATGTTTTCTACCACTTTCATTTATAACTAACGTTATTTACTGGAGTTTATTACAAGAAGAAGATCAAAGAGATCTTCATCTTGAAGATGATCATTTGGTGATCGAAACAAGTGTTGAGATGTTAAAATAACGGTATGGTGTTAGGAAAAAACTCCAGTAATATTCGTTACTACACCAAAGTTTCCAAACAGTGCATCACAAATTAGCTGAATACATAATATCATTGTTATGTAATTCATCCTAATATTATTATCATCCATGATAATAATTACAGAAAGAATTTTATTTAGGATGCGTTTCGCTACACGATAGCTTCATCAATTACTGGTACATCAAACGATTTTACAGTATCTTCTATATAACAGTAGGTAATGAAAAAACACATTAGATAAATGATTAAATCTGGTAAAACACGTAAATTTTGAATAAAAAATCAATCCAATACAATAATACTTCTAGGGAAACAGATAAAACATTGGCTTTTTGTGTCAAACTGAATGAGAGAAATGATGAATTCTGGCAAAAGAGATAGATTTAGAAAAATCAAAACAATATTACTTCTAGAAAAACAGTTGTTTTGTAATTATTGACATTTCATGAAAATAATTTCAATAACGGTCAATGAACAACTTCTTGTTGGTCTATTGAAAACACTTTCCCAACACCAGAAGAAAATTACGGTCTCTCCAGAGGAAGGTAACTTGGTTAGCGAAACGCGCGTTGAGAGACCGTAATTTTGTTCTGGTGTTGGGAATATGTTTTCAATAGATACAGTTTACGCCAGAGGTTCCAGTACGAACCATACGATCTAACGTTAAGTTTAACGTTATCTTCTATTTTATATGGAACTTAAGATATGCCATTGTCTGATGCAATTTGTTGTGAAGTATTTTTCAATGTTCTATATAGTGTTGAGGATAATCCTCACAGTACTTCACGACAAATTGCGTCAGACAATGACATATCTTAACATTCTGTATTACTTATTCTGAAATTAAAAAATTTTCATCCATACAAAGTACAACTACATCAACAACTAAATGGAGATGATCCCGATCAGCGTATGGAATTCTGCCAAATGATGCATGATTTATGTAACCACAATCCACGTTTTATTAAACAAATTATATTTTCTGATATCAGAGCAGAGATAATACTCATTGGATGATTGAGGGTCATACTCAACACCCTTATAAAGTCAATGTTTGGACAGTAAAAAATAGGATTGTTGGCATTTTTTTTCAATGAAATTCCACAACGCCAACAATCCTAACTTACCGAATGGAAGCATATGGTTGCAACATGATGGTGCACTCCAGCACTGTGCAAGTGCTGTTCGCGAGTTTCTGAATAAATATTTTCCTAGGAGGTGGATTACGAGATGAGAAACGATAAAGTGGCCCCCAAGATCTCCAGATCTTACGCCACTAAATTTTACTTATGTGGTTATTCAAAATCGAAAATTGAAAAATTCAATTAATCAAAAGTCACTCTACCATAAAAATACTTGAATGCGTATCGATAATAACTTCACTACCAAAACATATCACGCTGGACAGTGTGGCTGTTTTTCTCCTAACATGACTTGTTATGGAGTCGCTTGTGACAAAATGTGTCCCTAGTGATAACATATTAGTGGTGAAATTCTACAAAGTTTCTGTCGGAGCTTCAAAAGTAATTGAAGCATGATGAAACACGAGAATATACCACAAATTATTCAGGATCGATGTTCTATTCCCATAGTTCTTCAAGTTACCCTTTGAAACAGATACGTTCTCAGGTGACGTCGAAGGAATGTCATCCCTCGTCTCGAAACTAATTTTCAAGTATTCAAAGTTATCTTGACATCCAGGAAAATGGATCATGTTGATGTTGGAAACTTGGCTGTGCTGAAGGGACTCGTTAGGATTTCAAAGAAAGCTCATTCGCTGTTTGAGTGATGATATCAATGAAATACTTGTGACAAGTATGGAAAATATTTGCATTTCTCTGTATACATATTCGGTGAATTCAAAACAAGCATGAAGGCGAAGAAAATAGTGGTTTGCATCTCCTGAAGATGCCAACTCGGGCATATTCAGGAGATGGAACCTCTGGCGTGAAATTAATCTATTGAAAACACGTTCCCAGCAACAGAACAAAAATTAAGGTCTCCCGACGCGCGTTTCGCTAACCAAGTTTGCGTCCTCAGGAGATCATTATGATTGAATTTCACTACTTTGTTATTGTTTTATATGCCAGTGGCCTAAGTACTACCTGTTGTTGATCCTATGCTAAACTACTTGTTTTCGATATCTCTAATGTGTTATGTATTTCCTCTATGTTGGTGAAGATCTGTAATATTTATCTGTTTTTTATTCAGAATGATTTTGTTTGAGATAAAACGAAGGGCTGTTCGAAATAGGACTTTTGTCGCTATTTATAGAACCCTTCCGTATTTTTCGATTTCCAAGCTTTCAAATGCACCCAGAAAACTGTTGACATGTACCGGTCTCGACAACTTTAAACATTGAACAGATCAGCCATGAAAAAAAATAACGAGTTTTCCACTGCCGTACCCTCATAAAAACCATAAAAACACTTGACGAACTGGAAGCAATTTTGTTCCATGCAAATTTTGGTAAACTAGATGTACTCTTCCACTACTTGATCACTTATTTCAATAACATCTAATTTTCGTTCTGGTATTGGGAAAGTGTTTTCAATAGAGCCAACTTGGTTAGTATATCGCGCGTTGAGAAGAGTATTTCAGTTTTGGTAATTGTGAAGAGTGCTTGTTTTGGAGTCATCCTACACCAGATGTTTCAATTTTACCTTTCATTTAAGTAAACAGTTGTTGATCGGACTATTGCATTGAGTTGAAGAAATTTATAATCCAGATGGAACTCGGCCATGGTAATTTATACAGAGATGGTAAAAAACTGGAAAACTTCACCACAATAATCTTAAAATATCTACAGCACCACTTCAATTCATCACTATCAAAATAGATTCATTTTATTTGAGAGGTATAATCCTCAATATCAAAATATTTCGATTGGTGTACCACAAGGCTCTATGCTAGGTTCTATATTATTCATATTATATATGATAACATTGATATTTTTTATACTATATATGCGGTCGACACGTCAATAATTGTGTCTGATGAAAGGATACAGTGCTAATCGAGAAATGTAAAATCATTCTCAAGTCAATTATCAAAATACAGTGTATGAGATTCCACGATCGTCAAACATACTACATTGTTTATGAATGAACTGACCCGTTACTTGATGAAAATCAATTTAATGATAATGATTACTTAAACATTTTAATTTCTAGACGTGTTTCGCTAAAACCGTAGTTTTCTTGGTAGAAATGAATATTGCAAACTGGGCTTTAATTCTTATAAACAACAATAGTAGGTACCCTACCTAATTGGTTAGTGTTTCGATCATTAAGTGATCATCTTCAAAAAGAAGATCAAACTTATTGGTTAGTAGTGGAAGCGATACCATGTAAAATTTGTTAACTAATTTCACTTTCAGGTCTTGGACAATAGATAAATTTAATGAAGTAATTGGTGAATCTCATTATTTTGGACCATTATTTAATATGATATGATATGAAATCTCTGAAATAACAAATGAAAATTGAAATTGAACAGAATAGCTGAAAATAACAATTTTATAAGGTGAAAACCCTGAATTAAAATCACGATAAAACAAAATAAAGCAAAAAAACGTGAAAATTTAACAATTGAAGTTGAAGAAAAAAATTCAAAATTACTTCACGACGTTTCGATGGTTAGTATCCATAATCGTCTTCGGGTAATTACTGGACTTATTCCTCCGAGAGGTGATTATTTATAGGGGATCAAGTGCTTTCACCTATCCCCTCTTCCTTCCCTCTCTCCGCTTCACAGGTACAGCGGAACATGGCCGTTTGGCTGACCGATTTTCCCTTCATTATGGGTTTTCCTATGTTGCGTATCTCTGCGCTAGCATGGCTAAATGAATCGTTGGACAACATGTATGCAGCTTCTTTGAATTTTATCCTGAACCGGTGTTCGTCCCTGTGCATGATTTCAGCTTGGGACCACTTGATGTTATATTGATGGGTCCAAAATGCTCTGCTATTCCCGATGTGCTGGTTTCTCCTCGCTGTGTGAGTTTCTTGTGTTTGGCAATGCAAACTTTCAATGGTCTCTCAGTTTCCCCGATGTAAAATTTGCTGCACTCCAGTTAAGAATTTCTTTTCATTTTCGAAGGTTCTGTTTTTGGGATTTCAAGAAAAAAAATTTAAACAAGAATTTCCGAATATGATAGAAGTTCCAAACTGAAGAAGACCAATTACACCTATGCGTGCCATGTTTTGGAGAACGATCACGATACTAGCGATAACAGTTTGTTTTACAATTTTCTAAAGCTCAATTGTACAATTATCAAAAACTACCAGAAATCGGTTCACGTGTATGTTTTCAGAAAATTGAAATGACTAAATTTGCATTGGTTTCATGTCAATCTTGTATCTGGAGAGTCTTATAGATTTTTAGAAGTAGTTGCGAGTTTCTATGTTTAGAATTTATCCGTTTTACTGAAAAAAATTACAATATTCATCATATTGTAAAATCGAAAAAGGAGATGGAAAAAATCTTATGGACATCATTTCTGACGTTTTTTTTCTTCCGGTATTTAATTAATGCGTGATTTAGAAACTACGCCATTATCAGTGTTTGGTATTTTTGTTATCATAAATGATAACTTGAAAAGATCGTGGAGTTTTGAATAACTTTTCAAGAACATATGGAAAGTGATAACTATCACTTGAAATCTAATACGAAAATGTAAGATGTATATTGATGATCAATCAACGAATTTTTTTTCTAACAAATAAGCCTCAATGAAATTGAATAAAATAGATTTCATTCAAAACCTCACAATTTCCATAATGCCCAACATTTTTGTACCGCAACTGAATACAATAGTAGTTCTTAGTCTTGGCATTTGAAAAGTCAATTTGTATTTTCCCAAAAATATATACATTCCATTTACATTTTCCTAGAGCTGATTAGTATTATTAACGAAAGTTACCCAAAGACAAAACTGCTTGATATTTATTGAAAATTTCAATTTAATAACATTTTGTAATCGATTTCGTTCGAAAATGAAAGATCTTCGGCCACAACTCTGAGAAAAGAGCTAAGTGTTACATTAAGACCCTATGCGTAGTACGAAACCAGATTAGGACATGGACCAATAAAAAGCACACAGAGTACTGGACAAACGTACCTGGCAACAAACACAGTAGAACCTTCATTAGAGAACCGTCCGAAAAAAAAACCGAAGAACTACTTCAGTATAGTAATGATCGGCTCAGAATAATTACAGGGTTACTAACCGGTCATTGTCCACTTAGAAGACACCTGAATAAAATGGGGCTGTACAACGGAGACCTCAGCTGCAGATTATGCAACGCAGGGATAGAAACAGCTCTAAACATCTTATGCGAATGTAAGGCACTGAATCACAGGAGGCATCCAAGGTACAAAAAAAGACCCTATGCATCAACTTATATGTAGGACATGATGAAATAAATGATTATTGTTGATAAAAACAATCAATTTTATGGAAGCCATAAAGGACATCATGACCTTGGCCACTTTTCCCGATTTATTTTTTCTCATAATGTTATTCAGATATGGTACTGAAGAGCCAATAAGGCAAGTGTCTTGGGATGGAACACCAGATGTCTAGCAGTGAGAAAGACAATGTTCCATGTGGGTGAAATTTTACCTCTTTTTTTCACTATATCGTGTAGCAATACTGTGAAGTATTTGTTTCGAAGGTTTTTTTTTGTATAATTCAATGTATATATGAAAGTAGCTGTTTCCATTGGACTTTTTTTTTTCAAGTTTGTTTCTGCAAGTCATTTCTCTGCATGATAGATTTACTTTTTTGATATTGATAGCTTCCTTCTTTTCTTCCATCTTTGGAAGGCATCTATATTTTTTTGTATGAAGATGGAGAATTAGAAAGCGAAAACCTTTCTTTCCTAAAATTTAGTATCTCTCAAAAAAATACTCCCTGCAATTCAAAAACATTTTCTACTTTTCTCTTGAGCTTTCTTTTTGTTCGGTTATGGAAGATTCCAATCGCAATTGGTATCTAAATTTATGAAAGCTGCACGACACTTTACTACTTTGAGTTTTATGCTTACTTATCCAAGATTTTCACCTGCACCACTTTCAACTCAAAGCATCAGGGTTGAATTCATTTTCTTCGATACTATAAAATCATATGTTTTGAAGACGTATGATATGACCCCATTCAACATGTGCTTAGGGTCTACAACTCCAGAAGGTTTCAATTGAAAATAATTGAAATATTCTGTAGGAGATGATTGTTTTTCGAAAAGAAACAAATTTGTACCTCAATTTTTCTATTCCGTATGATGATACAGGAAGTGAAAGAATTTTTTCTCAGAAGTTTCGAATTTTCTGTATAATCAGAATCATATTTCTTTCAAAGACTATTTTGTATGTGATTTTGAGTCAAGCTCACCGATCTGTACAATACAATTCATAATTCAATCAATCAGAAGAAGTACATCCGAAGAGAATTTTAAAAATCAACTCAAATTCCTCACAAGGTTATATTTCTCCCACGAAGATAAAATCTAATAAAATAGTTTATTCAGGAAAAAACCATTTCGAAAAAAGTAATTTAAACGCCACAACCCCCATCGAGCGGAGAAAAATTGCCGGTAGCGCGATAATACTATTTCGGTCATATTTCAAGTCTGAACAATGCCATTTGGAATGATTTATTCCGAAGTTGGCTCTGATTTATGAACCCTTTATGGAGACTTTCACTCAAGTGGTGCGATATTTTTCAGCCGCGATTTGAAACAGACTTCTAATACAATATATCATATACAGTGTCTGATTTTCAATTTATTAATAGATGAGTGTTTCTCGACGCAGTTTTTTTTTCGAATGATATATCTATCATTAATACACTGACCTCACACTTGATGGAAATTGATATAACACTATCCATGATAATGAAACTTGTACGCTATCAACTCTATTTAGAACTGGTTCTGCCTCACAGTAGATTCCTCAGTTAAGTAGTACTAAATTATTGTATCATTCAGAAAAAAACTATTCAAACAGGCCATCAACCAAGTAAACCTTGCATTGAAAATAATACTCACACCAACAAAATACTTACATATACCTAAAAATTATAAGAAAAAATTGAAAAACGAACAAGTCAAACACTGATGAGGAAAATAAATCAGCTGTCTACAAGGTAGCATGTGCAAGAACGTCTGGAAATTATTTCTAGTTTGATGAAAAATTTCATTCATGCTCTGAAGGGCTAATAAAAAGAACCCTTTGAGTCCTTTGCTGGCTGACATAGAGAATGAAATCCATAATTATCTGTACACTAAGAGTCTCTTGTACAGATATGTAGATGAATCTTAGGCTGTTTTACTGGTACATATAGGCAATTAGGCAAGTTCGTTGAGTATATCAATTCCATCCACCCATCAATAAAATTCATTGCTCAGAGGAAGATGAGTAGTTCAATGAATCACCCTGACTAAACCATCACGAAAAATTAAAATAAACATGAATTTGCGATTTTCCACATACTATCTTACATAATTCCTCCACCCTTATTAGCATAAAGTTGCTGCATTCAATAGTATGCTTCACAGGCTATTGAATATTCCACTATCTGAGAGTAATTTCCAGAGAGAATTGAGTTTGATCAAACAAATCGCGGTCAACAACGGTTATGAGGTAGATATTATAGACTCCTTCCTTTCCAAAAAACTATAAAAGCAAGCCATGAACCAGGTCTACCCAAATGCAAGATGCGACAACCTCAGTTATATATATAAGATATTGTCATATTTGGGTGAAACAACAATCAATAATATTTCCGGTTTTTCTAAGAAAAAATGCGTAAATGTAGCTTACAGAACGAATAATAGTCTTAGTAAATTTTTCGAAAACAATAAAGACAAAACTTCAGTGTCGGATAGTTAATATAGATAAGCCGACTTGTGGCTCGTGTTCAAAACTGTATATGGTCAAACAGGGAGAACATTTTCCCAAAAAATCGAAAAGCATTGTGGTAGACTCGTGAATAGAAAAACCAGTTCCACATTTGCAAACTACCTCTTAGCAGAAAGACATGAGTTCAATCATGAATACGACGTATTACATTTAGAAGACAAGTGTTTGAAACTCAATCTTCTAGAATGTTTAAAAATCAATCGATTCAAGAATTCAGGTGATTTAATGAATGCTCAATTAGAATTGAATAACTTCCCCTTACTAAATATTTTTTCAAATGTGGAAAGTGGGACATAAACTTAGGTAATTTAATTCATTACAAACTCAGATAAAACTCTGTCATTCCTCTCTCTGACCCTCTCTCTTCTGCTATTGTTATTATTGTTATCAATTAGAATTGAATAACTCCCCCTTACTAAATATTTTTTCAAATGTGGAAAGTGGGACATAAACTTAGGTAGTTTAATTCATTACAAACTCAGATAAAACTCTGTCATTCCTCTCTCTGACCCTCTCTCTTCTGCTATTGTTATTATTGTTATTAATATCATCATTACTATCATCATTTCGAACATGAACAAGGTTTCGTGGTTTGTGATTTGATACATTTTTTAGTATTATTTCATTAATTCCACAACCACCTCAAATTCTGAAAACTGCTAAGAAATGGCAAAATACGCTTCAAACTCTTCATATTTGTCACTAATCATCGACCTACTTCAACATACATCAGATAAGAAACTGTATGGTACTAAGTCGCTCCTCACTTCCTCTCCGGATGATACGAAGCATCGACGAAAGGTAAAGAGATGCTTTCTTTTGGTATCTCTATTTTGAAGTTTTATTCCGGTTTTCCCCAAATATCAGTCGAAGCCATTTCGTCGAGACCTTTCGGCATCCTTGCCCGAGAACATAAAGTAGATTTTATCACGGACTATTTTCAACCCTTAACAGTTTGGCTTCATTATCGATTCGTTTTTCCAGTTGGAATTCGATCAACAAAAGTATACGTTTGATAGGAGGCGGAGTTTGAATGGCATGTTAGTGCTATGGAAATGCTTTCATTACCTTCTTGAACAGAAATGTAGTTCCACTTTGGTGATGTTGGAGTTTTGGGGTTAGACTCAAATGTACACATTGAGGTCTTTTTCACACTACAGTGGCTGTGGATTGAATGATACTCTCTTTCAGTACTTTTATTCAACATTAATTTCTATTTCAGTCGAGATGAAAATAACAAAAATCAATAGTTACGTAATCTGCTCACCTGCAGAGTTTCTACCGAAAATGAATAAATGATAGGAAAACATTTTTGGAAACAAACTTCAATTCACATGCTCCAATGCAAACGAAAATAAACTTCAGATTGAATGGAAATTGTTTCAGCAAACCCTTTTATTGGATACACATATAATGAGGGTGCATGAAAATCTAATCCCCTATCTTGTACATCATATTATTTTTCTTCTCAAAAGAGGAAACCCTGGATGAAGGTGAAAACCCAACCTGTTTGAGGTGTAAGGAAAGAAAAAAAATGAAAAAAGTCCCGATCAATCTCCGATTGGTTATATTACATATTCATAAAGATTTAGAGAGCATGTAATATACTAATATTCCTGAGGAAAACATACAGATTATCAATATCACATTTACCTCTTGATATGTCCTTCAGTGATGATGGGTAGACATGATTTTTTCTTTCGTTGTGATATAACACGCACTTGGTTGGAGAACTGAGGGTTCTTCGCCAGACAGTAGATACCCATGGGTGAGACGAGTGTGGACTAGATGGAGCCGGGATAAAATGACCTGGACTTTTCTTTCGTAAGGAGTATTTTTCCCAGGAGATACTGACTGTTTCATCTCGTGAAGTTTCAATGACGAACTATTCTATTGGGATTGCCGACTATTGATGAACGTTTGCTTGTAAAGAGATTTCAGGTCCGTATGAACGACAAGTGATACACGTCATGTTATTGTTCGTATTATTTTCAGCTAACACTTTCATTCAATATTTATATCATGAGGTCGCATAAGAAAATTAGTCCGTCATCTTGGCGCATCTGCAGAAATAATAGTTCGTGATTGAAGTATATACGAAATAAATATTAAAAATAATGGAATATAGAAATGAATAAAAGTAAATGCTGAAACATTTATTTTAAATAAATATTTATATTGAATATTCATATACGTATAATTTCAAAAGAGGAATGAAAAATTGAGTATATAACATAAAAAGTTACAAATCATGCAATATTGCAGTACTGACACAAAGATTATTTACAGTATTATCAAAAGTGATTGTGGATACATGATACCAAGGCGTTTAGAGAGTCGAAATGAATATCGAATATCGAGGTCCTATCTTGAATTTTCCGGAAAATTTCTTCAAATAGATCAGACTATAGGTCTCCTACCCGACGATGTCTATTCGTGTTTTCTGGCTACTCAACTCCTTGAAGGGCAATTGTAGCTGCTTTCAAAAAATAGAGATCACCTCCGATATTTACACGAGTTGAACATATTCCAAGGTACAGATTTTCTGCCTTTGATTCTTTTAATTTCAGAAGAGATGAGACCAGCAAACCTTGCAGAAATTTCATTTGCATATGCAACAGACGAACCTTACCCATAAAACAAAGAAACCGTGGGAACTGTAGTGAACTGTAGTGAATTTAATTGAATCAAACCAATTCTTATGCATCTAATATGGTTATCGAACCAGCAATAACTTTCAGCCGTTTTGCAAAGAATGAAAATATTCTCGTTTGTTGTGAAATAATTGGATGTCCCTTTACAAATGATAACATTATAAGATATTCAAAGATAATGCAGAAACGGTTCACGTATGTCAAACTTTTGTACAGATTCTCGTTTGAAACCACTGGCTATCCATTGTGAGCAGAACAAGTTGAAAATAATGGAAAATTCCTTTTGCCATAAACATATTTCGTAATTTAGATTTGTCACAATCGAACTACTGAAAATTCTATGACAAACTTCGTTCTCCCATTGCACGAGCCGGCCATAAGTTTCAGGAGTCGGAACAGTTTAAAACCAATTTGGAAATATGAAAAATCACACAGAACATTCGAAATATCTTCCAGAACAAATCTTTTCAATTCGTTTCTCGGGCCAATACATCGAAATCGGGTTATGAAGGGGATAAATGTGATTTATACCTCGTTATACCATATCGAATGAACTTTCGCAAAAAATCAATAAGAGTGAGAGGACAGGAAATAAGCAATCGTGACGATATCAAATCGAGTACTGGAACCTCCGATATTGATAACGTGATCCTTCGACAAATGTGGAATTTATGACATTTTCAATAACGAACGGAGTCGACTCGTTATGGGAGCATAGTGATGGATTAGATTTTGTTCGATATTCGATTTTTTTTTTCGAGTAGAATGTATTAAGAGTTATACTCATAAATTATATTTCATTGTAAGCGTCGTAATATTCTGTTTATTTTTGGCTGTAATGGAATATAGTCCTTGGGTTTTTATCCTTGTGTAAACTGAAAGTGAAGAACACTTTTATTATGAATTTCAGAATATACCTACCACCTATAATGAACTCCACATGAAATTTATAAATTGATTTTGATGAATAGGAAAAATTTGCCCAGTAGGAAAGTGTCGTACTAATTACTTCTCTTGAAATTACACAAAAAATTACTCTCAAATATAAGTTATTTCACTTATATGACAGTTTTTTCTATTCATTTCAATTCTGTAGGTTGATTTTATTGAAATTTGAAGCACATGTATTTTTTCTGAATTGTCTACTATATGTTTATCTGTCATTAGTGTCAGTTTCAATGTA
>NW_019295069.1:4186-20046 GCF_000500325.1 Leptinotarsa decemlineata
TTATTATCATAATAATAATAATAATATTTATTTATCCTTTGAGACGTTAACAACGTATAGGACATGTCAGTACAACACGTTAAAATAGTATAAAGAAAATAAACATACATAAAGATAAAATATCTCAGTAGTTTTAAAGTATGAAAATGTATAAAATATAAAGAAAAAAAAACAAGATTAGTCAAAATTGGATGTATAATAAAATCTGGATGAAAGTCTGGACGCAAACAGCTAAAGTCGTCTAAAAGGAATTCACTGACACTGTAATAAGCCTTAGACAGGAGCAAATTTTCAACTTCTCTTTTAAATGACATCAAAATCATGGTTTTGAAGTGATCAGGTAGGTGATTGAATAATTTTATTTCCATATATTTGAGTGACTGTTCAAATTTAGAGGATCAGTGTCTAGGAATATTTTACAATTTTCCATTTCTGGTTGAGTAACTATGGTAAGAAGAATTTTTGTTATATTTTGTTAAATTATCGTGGATGTATAGTAAGCATTCAAATATCTAAATACAAGGGAATGGCAGGATTTGATATGATTTGAAGTGTTGTTTGCACGATTCTCTCCATGGGATATCAAATAATTTTCTGATAATTTTTTTTTGGGAAATAAAAACCCTATCTTTGTTGGTTGCATATCCCCAAAGAACCACATTGTAGCTTAAATGGCTGTAGACCAAGCTATAATATACGTCCAGCAAGGCATGCAAGGGCATAAAATGTTTTATTCTAGAGAGAGCATAGTACGCTTGGTTAACTTTTTTACAAGTGACTGTAATGTGTTCAGACCATCTTAAGCAATCATCCACATAGATTATTCCTCCTCAAAAAATGTTGTTCAAAGAATATAACTGTATAGTTATTTCTTAAATGCCAAAAAAATTCAACTTTTTGAAATCCAAAACAATTCTGTTTTTCATACTTACTTGCCACTTTATGAGTGATTCTGGAGTTGAGGGATGACTTTTCCATTCTAATTTCTTTTCCTTGAGCTTGGTAAGGAAGCTATTATCGTTTATTTTGGAATGAGGTAATTCTCCTCTGGCGAATACTTCCCACATCAAAACACCAAATGAATAAACGTCGCTTTTGGTTGAATATTCGTCTTCATATACTGCTTCATGTGGTAACCATCTCAAAGGAATTATCTGAAAATGATTATTCTAGTCATTTATATGAAAATGTGATACAATTGAATATCATTCTATGAACTCCAAGTAGGATTTTTCCTTGATTTACAAACACAAGCTATTAATCAAGGGTGATGACATCTCAGCTTACAACGCATCAAAGCAAAGCTTTGACGTCGGCTGCTTATGAGATTCGTCCTCTGCAAGGCAAGGCAAGTTGTGAATTAGAGCCCAAACACTAAGTTTTGCTAGACTCAACTATTCTTCTGTTCTTAAAGAACAAGCCTGGTCAAAGAAGGGCGATGACATCTTCTCCTATGAAGACCCCATCTATGGGATAAAATTACCTATTTTTACAAATACTTCATGATTGAAAATATTTGTATTTGTGGAAAATATTGTTATAAATCATGACCTAAAGAAAATAACGCCGGCTGCCACTGGTAGCCATAAACCAATTGTGACGTGGCTTAGAATGGGCGAATGTACGATGTTCGCAGACGTTCTAGAGGTAGCGACAATAATGCTACCGTCTTCGATGGAATTCCGAGGAACGTTCCAGGGCCTCTGATTGCAAATATAAGCGCCATCCACTCGTCCCTCGAGACAGTCAAGTGGAAGTTACAGTGCGGTACGCGAAACGATCTAGTAAGACGATAGACATTCGAATAATAGTTGAAGTTTTAGTTAAAGGGTTTGTTGTTTGTTTGTTCGAAGTGAAATGAAGTTAAGTTTGACTATTCAGTGTAATCAATTATTGGTACTCAACTGTACTTATAATGCACTGTTTGGAACCTTTGGTGTAGTAGTGAATATTACTGGAGTTTTTTCCCAACACCAAATCATTATCTTTAACACTTCGACACGTGTTTCGATCACCAAGTGATCATCTTCAAAGAGGAAGAAAAAAACTGATTTTAATCGAAACACGTGTCGAGGTGTTAAAAATAACGATTTGATGTTGGGAAAAAACTCCAGTAATTTACAGACTCAACTGTACTAAAGAACAAGCCTAGGCAAAGAAAGGCGATGACATATTCCCTTATGAAGACCCCATCTATGGGGTAAATTACCTATTCTTACATATACTTCATGATTGAAAATATTCGCATTTGTCGAAAATATTGTTACAAATCATGCCCTAAAGAAAATAACGCCGGCCGCCACTGGTAGCCATAAACCAATTGTGACGTAGCTAAGAGTGCGCGAATGTACGATGTTCGCTGCCGTTCTAGATGTAGCGACAATAATGCCGCCGTCTTCGATGGAATTCCGAGGAATGTTCCAGCGCCTTTGATTGCAAATATAAGCGCCATCCACTCGACCCTCGAGACAGTCAAGCGGAAGTTACAGTGCGGTACGCGAAGCAATCTAGTAAGACGATAGACATTCGAATAATAGTTGAAGTTTTAGTTGAAGTGTTTGTTTGTTTGTTCAAAGTGAAATAAAGTTAAGTTTGACTATTATTCAGTGTAGTCAATTATTGGTAAACTCTCGGGGAAAAACGTAACAATATCTAATATATTCAATTGTTACTTATTCAAAGAACCCATTAATGAAACCCACCATTTCCTGGTGAAATAATATTGGAGATTTTCCTTCTACATACCTGATTAACATGTTTGCAATATTCTTGACTATACGGATCTCTAGTTAACCTAGGAAGACCAACTTTTGCTACTAGAGTGGACGTGATCAGACAATTTCGGGCAGCCAAATCTTTATGAACTATTCGGTTGCTAGCTAAATGATCCATTCCACGGCTAATCTGTTGGATGATTGCGACACTCTGAACTGACGTGAGAGGAGGTGAATTGTCGTTTTGTGTTGCAACTAAGAACTTTTTCAAGTCGCCCTGAAAAATAATAAAAGCTATTAGTGAGAAATATTTTAGAGACTAGGACTATCTTTATTCATTTCTTCATGATAAGTACCTTTCCCCAGATATTTATTCATTTTGTTCAAGTAACCAAAAAAGGGGGAAATTAGCTATAAATTGTTCATAATAATAATATAAATATCAATTAATGAAAAAAGGACAAAAAAGATCTGATATTCACGATGTTACATCAATACAATGAATTCTTGAAATTTCATCTGTACTAAGCAATATTATTCATCAAGTCAAGAATGATGATATTGTTGTAATTTGGAAAAAACTCACCCAGTCAGTATATTCAAGAATCATGAAATTTGGTTCAACTTCTCTGCACAAACCAAACAATTTTGTTATATTCTCATTCGTTATTTTACTGAATATGTCAATCTCTCTCTTAAATTCTGTTAGACATCCTTCATCCTTAGTTTGACTCAGTGCCTTAATCAGTACTGGTACTTCCTTGTCATCAACAACTTCTTCTGGAGACGTGATCTGGGAACTTCTGGATGCCCTTTTGTCATGTACTGTTAAGGTTTTAGCTATTTTGGCGATCATTATATCTCCAAACTCACCTCTTCCTGAAATTTGAATGAAATATAGATTTTTCTTTATCCTATTTTTCAACGTTTTTATGTGTTATACTAACCAATCAATTTAATATCTTTCAGATGGCTCCGAGATAAAGCCAGTTTGTCGTAGTTACTAGATTTAGATTTTTTGGAATTGTTAGAGGACTGAGAATGTGTAGTTTCTGCACCATCACTTCTTTGACCTTCTTTATGGTTTTCGATCCCATTGGCTTTGGGTTTTGAAGAGTCTGAACCATTTCCACATAGTGCTTCCTTGAGTTCAGTGTGCTCTATATCTCCATTCTCAGTTTTTCCTACTGGAACAGTGAAAAAAATTAGTTTTAGAAGTTTACAATATATTGATAGATGAAAAGTGACTGCACCATTTTTTCTTCAATCGTTTCGAAGCATTTGACTGCGTAAGATTTGGTCAGAAATTATGGAATAGAGGGAATCACTCACAAATGATTTGAGTCATGTCCAAGTGGCAGAAGTCAATTGGTCGAATCATCTACACTTTATTTGAAATGTATCGTGTAACTCACATTTCAATGAATTTCATTAGTTCAGACTTCCATTGTCTAATATTAAAATTCTTCTTTTTAGTTATTTCAGGGATTTCAAATCATTTTATATAATATTAGGCAATGGAAGTCCGAACTAATGAAATTCATCATGAAACATTGTGAATCACCTTCAAACTCATGGTTCAATACTAGGACCAACCCTATTTTTCGACGACTCAACAACCATTAATATCAAGGGTAAATTTACTTTATTTGCAGTGGCACCACAATATTACAGCGTAAAAGCAATTCTACAGAACTTTACAATGCCTTTTGCTCCTATATCAAGAAAATCACGAATTGGTATAAAGCAAATCTCTTGGCATTTAATATTTCAAAAACCCATATTTTTTGTAAATCATCCCCGTAGCTGTTCATCGCAAATCGATTGTTATTCGGCCAAGATCGTGCTCAACTTGACTTGCGCTTTGCGATTATTCTAGATTCCGCGTCGCTTCGACAGAGTTCTACCGACTTATCTATCGGCTTCGAAAGATTTCGATTACCATAAATAAACATTACCAACACGCATATCGGAGGAGTCTAGTTGACAGTGCGGTACGAAGTGATCCAATAAGGCGTTAGACATTTGAATATTAGTTTGGAAATTTTAGTTAAAATGTTTGTTGGTCAGTGTAGCATTGAAATATAGTAAAGTTTAATTGTACAGTGTAGTCCATTATTGGCAAACCCACGGGGAAAACATATCAATATTATCTTTCAAATATAATATGGATATATAATATTCCCTTGGCTTCTAATGCTAGTAAAAATGAGAATGTATTATGCAATAAATTTCTTGGTATATTTATTGACAAAAAACAACTCAAATTTGAGTACCACATTCATTTCTTGAATAAAAACTCACGTCTGGATGTTATGCAGTGAAAATAACACCTAAAGAACTCAAGATTTTTTATTGATAGACCCTATTATGGTTGGCAATAATTGTATAATGATAACTTTAATAAGGTGTCTGTATATGTGTGAGTATTTTCATCTATTTATAGATTTGCATAAATATGAATACCTATGTTCACATTTTTCTTTCTACTTTTATTTTACTTTTCCTTAGTATGATTGATATTTCGAGAAAATGTAAAATCATTTGGTAAATATTAGTGTTGGTCTATGTATACTTGTATATTTTCAATTCTGTCTGTTTTTTGTTATGTCATACATTTGACTGTTTTGCAAATCCTTCTTTGTCAATAAGAGTTACTCTTTGAACAATAAAGCAAATTCATTATTATTGTTATTTTTAGGCATTTCAATCCAGACAAAAAAAGTATTTTGCAACATTAATAAAACTTCAAAAATGATTCAGATGGTCTGAACAAACTCTCTGAACCTCCATTTTTTGATTCATCAACCATTTATTTCCCAAGGAACATACAGTATGTTTATGAAAGGGTAATTGACAAGTCAAAGTTTTTGGGAAATAGCTGATGGCATATTCAAAACTGTATGAATTATTGAGCTGCTAAAAAATACAGACATTTTCATAATGATATAAATCTCTTACCGTCATTCAGTGGTAATTTTCTTGATCGACGTCGATACCTGCACCAAACCATCAAACCAATAACTAAAATGATGTAAGCACCAGCCACTGACATTGTTATCAAAACAGCCTTAGTAACTGTAGAATCGCCATCTGCTTCTTGGGCTGCAAAAAACAATAACTGCGTTAATACAAATTGTCCACACTAAAACAAATATTAATTATTATATTTTCATTTTGATACAAGCTGCCCCAGCGAACTTTGAATTACCTTAGAATTAATTGATAAATGCCGTGTTGAGTTATTAGCTGAATGATATTAACTCATTTATATTGTGTTTGTGAAGTTCGAAGTCGAGTATACTAACAAGACCAGTGTTGTTAGTTAAATTTTTTTGTCGCAAACACAGTTGATAGATAAAAAAACACTAGAAAATATATTTTATAGATACTTACTACATACACTGACCACCTACTCTATTTATAGTCAATTAATAATAATTATTATAGGGAGAAAACTGAGTTGCCACTACTTTTCAACTCTCAAACAGTTGAAGAACCATTAGATCTGGCAACACTGAACACGGCGCTCCTCTTGTGTGGTTTCTTTTTCGTCTGCAGTCGATTCAATCTCAATACTCCGCCAATTACATTAAGGCTTCTTGTGAATGATTCTATTTTTTCGCTCGCGGAATTATGAATAACACTGATAAATTTGGCTGACTTTGCTTCTATCAAGACATAACAATTATTCATGCCCGCAACATCGCAACTGTTACGACCTCGATTGTCTTTGTGCATATGACGATTGTCATAAACTAACCTAACAAACCAAATGTCATAACCTAACAAACCAAAAGTCGTCACTCAGTGTGTTTAAGTTTTAACCTTTTTCCTGAATTTTTCAAATATTTCAAGAGTTATTCTACAATTCCAGGCAGATAAATAAACAACTAATAAAAAAAAAACACAAAAAGCGGTTCCGCCGTTCATGAGTTGTAAATGGTGTAACACGACTTAGCGACGTTGTTTCATATGGCATTGATTTTTTGAACTCACTGTGAACAATCAGCTGAACTTCCTTCCTGTTGAGTCCGGCACTGCTGCCAGCTGTACATCCATATTTATTTTCATCCTCTCTGTGGACTTCGCTTATTAATAGAGTTCCATTACTTAGCACTTTGAATCTAGCGAGATCAAAATCGTTCATCTTGAGATTTTTGTCCCATTGTATAGTAGGCTTAGGATCTCCTTCGACCACACAATCGATAGAAACTGATTGACCTTCAATTGCTTCGATAGGATTTTTTGGTAGAGTGCTGAATCTTGGAGCCACTAAAATAATAATAATTATAATCATCGTGTTCAATATTTTCGCTAATGAAAACAATAGATGTTGTCCTTTAAATATTCACATAAAACTATAATTACAATGCAAATTATAAATAAGCAACATTACAGAGTAGTCTGGATAGTCTGCAGAGTTCGAAGAGAAAATTTCAATATTCCATCCGTTTTGCTTCTCTTTTCGGACGATATTTGTCTCACCAGGAGTTATAATATAAACTCCATGATAAAAATTGTCTTGCTCTAATGGTCGAGAAGAACTACATCAGGCTTATTTCGAAGGTGGGGTTATAGGTTAGGTCCAAAGTGAGTGGGTCTGTTCGACCCTCTACCGCAACCCGCAAGGGTTTATTGTGGCTCACACCTATCCACACTCGAAAAAAATAAACCCAGCTTCTTAACGAAGCCGATTAGTTTGTATGGTGAGTGGTCTCTCAGGTCAGATGGTAAAAGTACAGCTCTGCCGAACTCTAAAAACCTGATTCCGTTCCCATCGAGGCAGGCATAAAGTATATGCTCTGCTGTTGCATCGTTAATGAGGTAGTCGGATGTCAAGGTGAAAGATTCCCACCTTGATACCCGCCACAACCTTCCCATATGAGGGTTTTTGCACGTCAGCTACATCTGACGATGCCTTAGATTTAACCGTGCAGGGCTTTTTCGCCTCTGGTTTTGGTGAATCATCACTTGGGCGCAAACGTTTCATAACCTGCTCATGGAGGGTTTGTTCCTCCACCTGAGACAGATTTTGCGTACGCCGCTCAAGAATTTGGTGCAAGGCGGTTTTATAAGGTACCTCGCTCTTGAGGAGACGACTGATTCGTTTTATGACTGCACCACCAAATCTTTTTGTTTATGTTCAGTTATTGGATCAGGAGTTGCGAGAGTTGAGAAGCTTTCGCATCTGATCTAAATTTACAGGGAGGTCAGTTGGAGTCGTAAACTCGACATACACCTCCTCTGTAGACTCGCTTCTGATCTGAATTCACAGGGAGGTCAGTTGGAGTTGTAAACTTGACATCCATCTCCTTTGTAGACTCAGTGTCAGAAAGAATTTTTAAGTTTACTCTGTCCACAAAAGTCCCATGAATAGCTAATGAAACAAGGTCAATTATGGCAGAGCCCCGCATTACCGTGACAAGGCGATGCTACGACGAGAGGGGGCCCGGTATCTCGAAGGTTCCGTAAAGACAGCTGATAGGCTCAGTGTCATTCATCCTCTCGGCATGGATACACATACCTTAGGATTAAGTCACCGTTGGATTGTTATTCACTTAGGGAATAACAGAACCAGTGGGGCTACGTGGAAGCAGACATCCGATGGCCGGTTTGCTCAACCAGGAGCTGAAAACTCCATGACAAAAATCGTCTTGCTCTAATGATCGAGAAGAACTACATCAGGCTTATTAGTTCGAGGGTGGGGAACGAATAGTTCTAATAAATTCGCCACTTTTCGCTCCCCACAACGGATTCAATCTTCTCCGGAACGTAGGGCAACATCGGTGTCTCGTCAATACCGTAAAAGTGCCGTAGGTGGTAATAAAATACTCTTAGGGCCAGGTCACATCAATGAATATAGGCCGAGACCGCATATGCTGGACATGCTGACAGCAAGTGCATTAGGGTTTCACGCGCCTTGTGTTAGGAACTTCCATATCTCTCATGCGACAGCAGTTGACTAAAGTGTTGAAGACACCATCCTGGCAGATCTTCATGAACCCCTCAGTTTCCGACTTCAGCCAACTCGACCCGAGGAAAGTGAAGGTGAGGCGCTTTAATAAGGCGAGGTCTCATTATTATTATCACCTTATCTAGGGACGAATTTGTGAGACCCCATGTGAAATCTGTTTTAAAATCTGTTTTTCCGTTAACCAGTTGTCGCACCCCTACGAACAACAACCCTCAGAAGTCGAAACTTGTGCGAGCTTGTGTTGAGCATTTGAGCGCGAGTAGTGAAATATTAACAATGATGTAACACTGCTTGTAGTCCCAAAAAATTAGCCTGAAAATAAATTCACTTACCAACTACTTCAATGTTTATCGATGCATTAATGGTCCCTTGACTATTGCTAGCGATGCAATTATATCTTCCTTTGTCTTCGCTCTGGACTCCATTGAAATGTAAAGTACCATTCATATCCGTTATGTGACTGGTTAAATTATCTACTTGAACCCCTTCCTTCTCCCATCGGATTATTGGAGGGGGCGTACCCTGAGCTTTACAGTGCACTTTTGCGATACTTCCAAGTTCCATTTTCTTGTTAACCGGAGCAGGAACGAATCGAAGTTGCTCTGAAATAAGTGAAGGTTAAATCACTTTATATGAAACCGAATGTTCTTAATATGGATCCCTTCGGGACTCCACTTACCAATTACTGATATCGTAGCAGGTTTTGAAGCTACTGGTTTCTGCCCTACAGTAATGACTTCGCAAATGTATTCCCCCCTGTCAGTTGCCTGAGTACTATGGATCACCAAAGTGCCATTCATCTTGAAAATCTTCAATCTTTGGTAACTGGAAGATTCGTCATCGTGTTTCAGATATTTGCCATCTTTTCTCCATTTAACTATCGTGTGCTGCCTAGAGTCAGATTCAAATTCACAGTGTAGTATGGATTCTTCATTTTCGTCGACAGTAACGCTTACTGGATGTACCAGAATTTTTGGTTTTGCTAAAAAATTAAATAATAATTGATATGTTATGTAGTTGTCATCTTTTCTATTCAGAATCTAAAGCATTCTGTCATATATGGGGTCAAAACTATGCAGCTTTCTTTGGCTCAGGCAACAAAGCATCAGAAGTATCAGCAGTCTAGGTTTTTGTGTTATTTACTGCTTGAGAAAAGTCTGATTTGCCCATTTCTTTCAAGCCTAAATGAGGACAGGTTCAAATGAATGGATCTGTTATACTTTCCATTGTAACACAAGGATTTCATTGTGGTTCACCAGTGGGAGGAATCATGGAATAGAAAAACTTGGGTTGAAATGGGTTCTTGACCAGCTTTTCTCCTCATATGAGTACCAAACTCTATCATCTCTACCAGACTATCACCTGATCATTTGCATTACTAGAATATTGTGTCAAAACTGCTATTTCATGCTAAACGAAAGACTATCTATGGCATATTACTTTTATAAGTCACAGCCACTTGATACATAGAATGGTTTGAACATCGGCTACTGAAGAAGATCTTGATAAACCTTATATCTGGTTTATTTATTTATTTAGCTTATGGCTACATCACAGGTAAGTATGTAACAAGAGTAACATTTTCATTTCACGGTTCTCGATATTTCACAAGCGAATACTAAGGTAACGAATATTGACTCTCTTCTCTCGAGTGGCAAACAGCAAATCGGATGAGTAGGAATTAATTGGACAGTCCTCTATCAGGTGTATAATAGTCTGTCTTTCAGCGCCGCAGACACATTTTGGAAAAGGTATTTCATTATCTTATCTGTTATATTTTTGGATTAGTTATTTATTTTTCTCACATAACATAGGTATCTCTTTAGTTTCTTTCATTGGTACATAGTCAATAGGTACATAGTCAATGGTGGTGAAGCCAATTTAAAGTATGAAGATAATGCTAACAAATTTATTGTTTATACTGTGCTCAATTCTTCACTTAGTTTTTCACTATATTACCATTTATTGGATTGAATTTGTATTTTTGTCATTCAATTGTATTTCAAGAAACAACTAAAATCAAATCACTTTTTGTAACTCTGTCTCCACTGTCTTATATACAGAATTTATTGTATACTTATTTCTCACCATAAAGAAGTCACGAATTGTAGTTCTCGGCTGTCAAATTTAAAGTAATTTTCGTATATATCCTCAGAAACTAATACCAAATTCACACAACTATCATTGATAAAATTAATAACTTACTAGTAACCATCAATTCCACTGCCATTTCCGTAATACCCGCTATATTCTCGGCTACACATTTATAAAGACCAGCGTTTTCCGACTTGACATTATCGATAATCAACCTTCCATCATCAACCCTTACGTCTCCACTATCAGATATCTGCAAAACAAGAAAAATAATTCCCTTCCTTATTAGTGTAATACTGTTATTTACCGTATGGCCGTTTGGTCTTTCCCACCATTGTTTAGCTGGAGGTGAGCTGTTTGTTGGCAGACATGTCAACTGAAACGTCAATCCTTCTCCAACAATTTTTTTCTTGGAGTCCGGCAATGGCGGTTCGAAAGAGGTTAGGACGAATGGTTCGATGTCTGTAACATTTAACAAAGTCTCAATAAAAGGGTATGATATTAGATTGATTCAAAAGTTTTGTCAATGTTTATCAGTCTACTTTAAACTGTAATATCTCAGTGAATAATTATAACCAAAATAAGGCCATTTGGATCAGTACTCTTTTGCCAACGTAACACAAGTTGATTAAATCCGTCAGCATTAATGCCACAAGTGGAAATCTCACATCAAAGTGTCTTTTTGAATATGTCAATGAAAGAGAGTTACAACTCGTAGTAAAGTATCATACATGCTATTTTCAATTTGGCAGTGTAGCTTTGAGGTACTTCTGTAGATTCACTACGGATTCCTACACAGTTGTAGAGACCCTGGTCTGATTCAGTCACATCGTTGATCTGCAGGGTGCCATTAGAATGGATGGTGATCCTGCAAAATGAAAAGGAACTATATCGCTGAATTTTACTATTATTTTTACAGACTAATTAGGAAGAAACGTATCAAGGTAAGACAGCATATGTAATCGCGAATAGAATGAAAAAAAAAATAGAGCAAAAGCTACGAAAATGAACAGTAACAGTATTATTATAACATCTAGTGAAATGCTCTTGCACAATATTTAAAAAATTCCTACCTTTCGTTGGTTGACAACGGTTTTTCTTCAAAATACCATTCAGTAACATCTGCATGTTGATAGGAACAGTCAAAGAAGGCAATGCCACCATTCTTGATGATGAGATCTGAAGGCACGATTTGAATCAAAGCTGTCGTCTCCCCTGAAATAATTTGAGATTTCAGTCATTGTATATCAACCTGAACATTGAAAATCTGAAATTTTTACATAATTTGATAATTCAATGAGAAGAGTCACAAAAAAAGTTTACAATTAAGGAGAACCTCGTTTATCTTTGACATTCGATGATTGGGGCTGCTTTTTGATGGGAAAATTATAACGACTTTGATTTTCCCATTTTTGACTATATTTGAGTGATTGTATCAGGATTTCAACTGTAAGTTGTTGCCAGTTTTCTGATATTGTAGAAAAATGGGTGTATGGGCTAGATAATCGTCGAAAAATGGGTGATTCTCATTCCGAATGTACACTAACATAATTAACATGGCTGCCCCCTGGAATAATATCATATAATTAAATAATATTTTCTGGAATACTAATGATACTGCAGAATCCTTATTTTGGAATTTTGGATTACGGTAGACGGATACTTTGCGATCGTAAGTTGCTGGTAATAGTTGGTCGTCCAAAAATGAATACAAACAATGAGGAGATTTTAGAAT
This sequence comes from Leptinotarsa decemlineata, assembly GCF_000500325.1. Lineage (NCBI taxonomy): Eukaryota > Metazoa > Arthropoda > Insecta > Coleoptera > Chrysomelidae > Leptinotarsa > Leptinotarsa decemlineata. Next base: position 16,707 of record NW_019295069.1, read on the forward strand.
TTGTCGAAAAAACCCTCGATTAGATGTTGGTCACATCATGCTTTGGAAAAGATTAAAGGAAGAGCAGCTTCATCCTTCTATCACTTAACAACCGTTCAGGAATTACTAGGTTAAGATTATCTTAAAAGAATGGTATTTTGCGACTGGTTTTTAACACAAAAAATGACACATCACCAAAATACTTTTAAAGCCGATGGTTGTGAATAATAATTTAATAGGCCACGGATTTCTTTCAAATAATATGCAATAATATGGCGCAAATTACTTACAGTTCTTACAAAATACTTGGAGTAAATTTAGGAATGAGGCAAACTATGTGGCATTACCAAGAAGAAGGGAATATCTTTCCGATCTGTACCCTGGACGTTTGATTGGAAGGAACCCTGATGCATCTATTTATTAGCCAGCGAGAAGTCCAGATCCTTACCCTGTTGACTTTTGCTTCTGGGATTTTATAAAAGGAGACGCGTATTCGGTTGTTCTGGCGAACAACAACTGAGGCATCGAATTATTGAAAGTGCAAATCGATTTTGTCAGAAGCCTATGATTTTAAAAAAAATTCGATTTTCCTTTTCAAAACACTGCCAAATGTGTATTCAAGAGACTGAAGGCCGATTTTCAACATTTATTTTACATCTTTTTACATATTTTTGTACCTCAGTCTGTCTGTCTCTGCAGCTTTTATTACAAAGCAATTAGTGGAAACCAACAGTCAAATACAAACGTTTTTTTGATAACATATGTTTTTTAAGACTCTGGTTTCGACTAACATTAACAGTTGAAAAAACTATCGTGCAAAAAGAAGTGGAAAAGAGGAAAAGCAGGAAAATCATGAGAGGGTTAAGGATTATATAGACATGATCTAGCAATGAGGTGATACCGTTGAATGTTTACCGTTGAACGTTTTTTATTTCTTTTCTTCTGTTCTGCCTAGACTCAACATGTTTGAATAAATCAATGAAATACATATTCTACTTCATATTTTCGTTTTCAAATCAATGAATGATTGATTATATTACCTTTAATTCGAAGAATCAATAAAGAATCGAAAGAGAGGGATTGAGAAGAAAATCTGTTAAAATATTTTTTTGCGTTAACAAGTTGTCGCTCCCCTACGAACGGCAACCCTCAGAAGTCGAAATTTGTGCGAGTTAGGGACTAACGAGGTCTCAACTTTTAACGTGTGATTCCTAAGAGAAGAATAACAATATTTCAATGGGGACACATCACATGAATCCATTTATATGACATTTTGTGAAATACAATTGATTAACGAAACAATTTTTTTGAAGAACATAGGCTTTCACAATCGTAGTCACGATTAAAGAAAATAAAATCCAGGCTGATAAGCTGTGGTCGAATGGAACTTGTAGATTCAAACGTTTCGTCTGCTACTGCGACAGACATCATCAGTGATATATGCGTTGACTGCGAGGAAGAAAATAGCAACGATAAGTTTTAGCAACCACTGAGAATCTGTCATTGCTGAGTGGCATTTGAATGCGATCTATAATGAATCATTTTGAAGATGAAAGTGATTCATCACTGCTTTGTATTACAGAAAAAAATCTTGAAATTCTTTCTTTCTGAGTAAATACTGCGTCATTTTTTCGTTTGACATTCTGTTTTCGCTCAAAATAATTATTTTATTCATTTGCATATTAAGAAATGCAATTCATTATAAGATTTGAAAATAATTTATTTGAAAGAATTTTTAACGATAAAATCATGAAAAATTATTTTAAACACTTTGGAATGCTTACATTGAAATTGCCTACCTTCTGCAAGTTTGTATGCCTTTCATCCTGTTTTTTTTTCACAGATTTACGTACCTTTTGGAAAATGCCGGGACTGTTTCTTAAAGTTTCTCAAAAGAATCGACGATGCGATTTCCTAACTACTCTTCAGTATCATGTGTGTCAAAGAAAAAACAAAAAAAAAGTAAGAAACCAGATTTGTTCAGATAGGAAATGATATTTCATAATTATTTTTTGCTTTAAGAAGGAGCAGTGGCGTATCAAGTTTTAAGTTGAAAGGATGCAGTTCAGATCCGGCAAGGAAATTAAAAAAATGTTGCAAAAGCTCAAATCTTTAGGAGATGTTGATGCATTTTTTGCTTGAATATCTCTCAACGTACACATTTCTATGGAATTTCTTAACATTTTCACAATGAATTATCAAAAATGAAATGCTCGTGGAAAAAGATTTTCAGCTGTCTACTTCTCCATCATTAAACAAAAAATGTGAGAAATTTTCAAATAAAGAAAAAAAACTGCAAGAGAAACTTCCTAAAGATAAGTAGTGAACACAAAAAAGTTTCTTTCGGCTACAAAATGTAAGAAAAGGATTAGGTTAGGTTAGGCCAGGTCCAAAGTGAGTGGATCGATTCGACCCTCCACCGCAACCCGCAAGTGTTTATTGCGGCTCACACCTATTCACACTCGACCAAATAAACCCAGCTTCTTAACGAAGCCGACTAGTCTGTATGGTGAGTGGTCTTTCACGTCAGATGGTAAGAGTACGGCTCTGCCGAACTCTAAAAACCTGATTCGGTCCCCAGCGGGGCAGGCACAAAGTATTTGCTCTACTGTTTCATCGTTTATGAGGTAGTCGGATAGTCAAGGTACAAGATTCCCACCTTGATATACGCAACAACCTTCCCATATGAGGGTGTTTGCACGTTAGCTACACCTGATGATGCCTTAGATTCAACCGTACAGGGCTTTTTCGCCTCTGGTTTTGGTGAATTATCAATTGAGCGCAATTGTTCCTTCACCTGAGACAGATTCTGCGTACGCCGCTCAAGAATTTGGTGCAAGCCGGTTTCATAAAGTACCCCGCTCTTGAGGAGACGACTCAATCGTTTCCTGGCTGCACCACCAAACCTATTTTTTTGGTTTTATGGTTCAGTAATTGGATCAGGAGTTGGAGAGTTGAGAAGCTCTCGCTCCTGATCTAAATTTACAGGGAGGTCAGTTGGAGTCATAAGTCCGACATCCATCTTCTCTGAAGACTCAGCGTCAGAAAGAATTTTTAAATTAACTCTGTCCATAGAAGTCCCACGAGTAGCTAGGGAAAGAAGGTCAATCACGGCAGAGCCCTACATTACCGTGACAAGGCGATGCTACGACGAGAGAGCGTCCGGTATTTCAAAGGTTCCGTAGAGACAGCTGATAGGCTCAGTGTCATTCATCCTCTCGAAGTGGATAACCACACCTTAGGATTAAGCCATCGTTGGGATGCCATTCAGCTAGGGAATAACAGAACCACAAGTGATTCTGTCATTCCCGTATCCAGCGGGGCTACGTGGAAGCAGGAATCCGATGGCCAGTTTGCTCAA
>NW_019295070.1:4394-20474 GCF_000500325.1 Leptinotarsa decemlineata
ACTAACAAATCATACCAACTTGATTTTTTTCAAATGAAATCCCGATTCTATAAATACTTTGAGTACTTGTGAAATGAAAGCACTGGTACAAAGATATCAAACAACATTGAAATACTGATAGTGGGACTCAAAATGTGTACTTTAAAATACTTTCAAGTTTTGTAGATATAACTATTTAAAAGTGTAGATATGAAAGTGAGTAAACCGAGAAGCACTTTAATTATTGTCAAATTCAAACCATACTTTCTCAACTTCTTTGGAACTTTGTGCAGAATTTTCTTCACCTAAGATATATCTTGTTATGATAAAGGTGTCCCAACGTTCCAAGACTCCCTACAAAGTTGGCGTAATTATTTTTCAGAATCTGAATGTGATAAAAAAGAGTAGTTGGTACTGTATTACTTTCAGAATTCACAACAGCTGTGCTGTTATTCAGTTTATTTGACAGTCGTAAACACTACAGAAAATGAGAATGCCTTCAGAGAATTAATGAGAGACAAAATCGATAAACAAAGAATATAAGGTATTGAGATCTAATGACCAATGGACTTTAGAATATCAATTATTGGGAATTATAAGATTCAACCAGTATAACACTGAACTTATTACTTGAAGATAGCCATTTTTCATACCTACTGACTGTTGAAAAAGTAATAATTCTGTCCCACTATCAAGACATTGATGAATGTATTTTAATTATCTAGTTCAAATTATACCCAATCAAAATTATTAATGAAAAATAACTAGTTTTTGAATAGAACTAAATATTCATTTTCTAAAAATTGTGCTACTTCAATCATGTCTCCTACAGTTCTAAAAGTTGTCCTAAAATATTCTCATAACAATGTATATGAGTTAGTAAGCTGTATTTTCTTCAAAGTTTCTTTAAATGGAATTCAATGAATGAGCTCATAATTATATTTATTTATCTTCATTGATAATACTGGATGATTTCGTAAATGAACAGATTTTTATTTGAAACATCCTTCCATTTGGTCCTTTTCTACAATTCCATGGTTCATATGGTCCTGGTTCTAGTTCTTGTTTATCTGAAAATAAAACTACACTCATAACGATTCAGCAATAAACAATGGCTCAAATTTTGTTCAAGTTGTTAAAAACAATATCTGTCTACGTTCTAAAACCATAAAATATTATTCTTATGCTTTCAACCAGTATAAATCAAGTGGTCGACAAATAATTGGGCCATTTTTCTTTAGGGAAAATTTATCATCCGTCGGTTATCTCAACCTCTTAAATAATGAGGTTAGTGAAGTTTTAGATAATATGCCTTTAATTGCCGTAGACACAACTTTTTCAAGTAACTTTTTGTTAAGTTCGATCTAGAACTGCACTTTTTCAAATTTTTTTCAAAAAAAAAGTTGAATTTGACAAACACTGAACGTCAGTGGGTCGCAGTAAGCCGCATCATTTTAAGTTAAATTCAAAGCACAAACAAGTGCCGAAGTTAAACTTCATTGAAACTTTTCGAAAAAAAAGTTTCCCATATAGTGCGCACCTTAATGGTGACACTGTATGTCATAATATACGTCATAAATTAATTTTCAAAGGAAATGCTTATCAAGTTTGTAGGAAGAAAAGTCAATTGTATTACATGGGGTAAAGTGCCTTTTTTCCCTTTGGATCTTTACTGTCCTCAGCTTCGTATTGAGCACTATATACACCTGCGGGAGGAAAAGTGATACTTTCCTCCTTATTACAACACACCTGAATATGTAATTTTCATACTTCTGATACCTGTTTTTGTCAAATTTGATATATCTACCGCCAGTCAAAGTAGAATCTGAAGACGATATTGGTATGAAAATTTGCCAACTGGGCCTACCATTCATCAACTTCACTTTCGAAAGTTCTTTGCATCTCTCTCGACGTCCATAATTTTTGAAAATTTTACGCAAGTGACAAGATAGACTATGCAAAGTACTGAGGTTCACTTGACATAACTTTAAGACCATAAGGTTTATTATTTTTCTTTCAGGTAGTAATTTATAATGATCGCTTACATGTCTTTGATGATAAACAGAAAACAATGTCGACTGATGATTATTTGGTTATACTTATACTAGAATAATCCTTGTAAATGAACGCCAGATCTTTTTGGCATAACACATGAGGTGTATTGCTCATATAAGACAGAATCCACAATCCACTATTCAGTTTAAGAATATTACTTGAAATCATGTTTTGACTGTTTGAGTCCGTATTACAAACAAGAAATAATATCCATTTACGAAAGACATTAATCAAACAGTGTAGTCATTAGTTTGACATGACAGAGAATATAGCGTCCAGATTTAAGATGTTTGTATCAGCATTGATTGCAGTTATCACTTATCACTCGAAGACTACTAACAATCGAAACGTCATGAAGTAACTTGGCTTGAAATCTTTNGAACCAGAACTTTCTCGAACCAACGCGGTAATTCCAAATATTTAATTACGCCTAATGCCACCTAGCGGGTAGCTGAAAAAGATAGTACATAGTACCACTACTCGCCACTAAATGTCGTTAAGTGTCACAATACACAATAATAATTGAAATGCAAAAAAGCGTAAGTTTGCTTAGGTCACGCACTATGCGACTATCCTAGTCTAGAAATATAGTTAGGGGGCAGAAATTGGCCCTTGGAACAAACTGAAAAAATCATTATGGTCCGAAGGCTTCAAAGTTTGGAGACCCCTGTATTAGACAATGGAAGTTCGAACTAATGAAATTTACCATGAAACATTGTCAACCACCTTCGAACATATCATTGCTACAGTTTCGTCCTACATTTTCAAAAGAATCAGTTCATTGTATTCGTTTCAAAATGTCCTAATAGAACGAAACCATACGAAACTGCAGTAACGATAGTTACCTACGTATTAAAACATAAAAGTTTTATTTGTCATTTTTCACTTAATGATGATTATGACAGATTACGTTTCACCAAACTGAGGTTTTTAGTTTATGACTTCAATGCTTTAGAATCACAATGATGTTTTTTTCTGTGTCGTACGATTGTGACGGTGTAAATTATGATGAGCCCAGTCCCTCCTAAATACGCCACTGGATGTTAATAAGTCAACGTAAATTGTCGGAGTAGTCGCTACATGTAGAACTGCTTTAATTTATTTGACATTCCAGAGTAACTCCTAATCTGTGACTTGACATTTTGCGGTTTTTATTTTATTATGGTTTTATAGTTTTATCTGTCTGTTTTATATAGACTATTTATTTGCGATGAAAAAAAAGATATTTATCAGATATCCATTATATTCAAATCTTATCAAATAAGCTGGTGAAATGTCAATTAAAGGTGATTCATTCAACTGCTGATGGTCGTATTCACTATTTTATAAATTCATTGCATTTCATTAGGGAATTGAATAAAAATGTCTGGGGGTCCGAACAGAAAAAAGACCACCCGTTCACAGGGTTGGGAAGAAGCTGGCTCTGAATTTTACCAGGAAAGTTATCCTGTCGACGCCGAGATTGAAGTTTTACAGAGAGATCCCAGAAAACTAGCAACTCTTCTCCCTAGCAAACAAACAAGAGCTGGTAATACCTTTTTTCAAAAATAACTTGCTTGATGATAGTTCGATACAACCACTATCTTAAATAGAAAGGGTTATATTTTTAGGAGTGACTAATTTTTGGGAAAGTTTTTGGCTTTCTACTACTCCATCTTGATACAAAAAAATGTGGGAATCTTCCATGATCTATACATCCATGAATAGAGTTACTTATTTTAAAATTGGTTACTTCCGTCCTTTCTTTAGAATGTTCCCATATTTTTTTGTATCAAGATGGAGTAGTAGAAAGCCAAAAACTTTGTTTCCCAAAAAACCACCATCTATTTTTTACCTTAGCCGCTGCTACTATTCGCATGCGAACCAATGACTTCCGAACTAATAATAGAACTGTAAGGAGGCACACTGGTTCAAGATCTCGAAGAGAATCCACAGTACATCGCAGAACATCTGTAGCAGGTGATGTGCAAGTGTCAATGTTGCCAGACTTGTCTGAGATGAGGACTAACGAAGAAACATCTTGGGAGGAAATAATGCAAATCAAAGCCATGCCCATACCTATGTCTCAAAAAAAGGAAATGAAGATAAGAATTCTTGTGAGTACCTTTAAAACTTTTCATGAAAGACAAATAGAATGTTATAATCATTCAAAATTTGAAAACTTCCCTTCAATTGTTATATGATATATTCAATAGATAGTTTGTACACTCAAATTTCAAACTATGACTATCACAACAGTGTTGATCTGTCTAACTTCAATCTTACAATTGAACTATGACTGAAATAGTTTCAATCCACCTTTCAAGAATATTGACATTATTAACATAAACATAGTCACTGCTGTGAGATTTGTGTATAGTTACCAAATATTGATGTAAAATATAAATTAGATAATAGAATCTCTGCAAAGAAATGTCACAAAACACAGTGTAATTTTATTGAAAGTTTGTGGTTTCCATAAATAATTTTTATAAACGAATAAGCAATAATTTATTGACATATTTCTTGAAGTCCAACTCTGAGTTAAAATCGAATGTCATCATTTATAGGGATATCAGCAGAGTGTGAAACAGCTTCGGGGTTATTTTTGGAACTAAATAACATGAAGTTGAATTTTTTTCAATAATTTAGTAAACATTGGTTTGTAATGGTATTTAAAAATATGTCAAGATCCTCATTGATGAGTCTACATATATTATCTACTTACTGAGTAGGAAAACTATATTATATTTGTGTGTCATCAGCATACAGATGCACTTTGCAGTGGACCAAATACTTTACAACACTAGAAGAGTATATGGAAAACAGCAAAGGTGCAAGAATGGATCCCTGAAGTATTCCAGATCTTAGTAACCTTTATTCAGAACTAATATCATCAGTATACATATTTTGTAGCAGTAAGGCATTATTTCTGAAACCTGTATATTTCAACATATTCATCACCAGATCAATATCAATTCTATTGAATGTCCTGCTAAATTTAAGCATAATACAATGCTTTTTTAATTATGCAAACAGTTCAAGACAGAAAAATTGTATTTTTAAAATGTATTTCATGGAATAAGATTAAGTTGATCTAGTTTTAATACTAAATTGTAAGATGTCAATCAAAAAGATCCATTTTATTTTGACTGGTTATGTGAGAATTGTGCTCTTCTTTTGCTCAAAGTGCAGAGAATTTTTAAACAAATATATAAATATATAATTTAATATATAATGCCTCAGAAGCATTCATTTTTCAACTCTCCTTTTGTGTCCAGTTACTTCTTTATATTTTCTTAAATCCAATATGAGTACTTTTTCCAATCACCATAAATGCAATGCAAAACTCCAAATATTAGGTTTACATATGTAATCGAAAGCAAGGAAAAGTTATTGAATGTCAAATCGGAAAGTTCATTCAAGACTCATGCGACATGCCAGTACACTCGTCCGAGTGGATTATTGGGCCGGTATAATGTGAAAAATTTTTGTCCGAATCCGGCCATTGCCGAGCAAACTCGAACTGTGCTTAACTTTGTAGGATTGAGTGGTGTTCACGCCTCAGTAATCAACGAGTGAAAACAATTAATAGCAAATGGTAGCAACCTGTAGGTGAAGTTTTGAGAGGAGTAACTCCCATATATGAACGACTTTCAATTTACTTTCGAACCCAAACCTGTTTTTCCTGTTAGTCTGTCTTTCCAACTCATGTTTAAAATATCCCTCATGATTTCTTGTATGTTTGCCATATATAATTATAATCATTTTTCACAAACAACTGATCTAGACCGATTACTTTCCTACAGTATTACTAATGTGTGTATAAATCTTTCCTTAGTTTACTGGACCCAGACACCAACTCGAACAAGTTTACTAGCCATTCATTAATGAGCCTTAAAGTTACTAATGTGATTTCATAATCAAAGTAACCTATCACAATATAAAATTACTGTAAATAAGAATTTTAATAAAAGGCATTTTAATAATGGAACTTCTGAATATCATGACACATACAGATATATTTCAATCCTCGTATTACTATGAAATGTTTATGTCTGATAAGATAAACATTTTCAAGGAACTGATGATATTTCACAACTACTTTGTTTCAATTTTCCTATGTGTTCACTGATATCTTGTCTTGGAGTATCAGCAAATTATTCACTTTGCTTGATTCCTGAAAGGAAATATTCATGTTGAATCAACAGATAATGGTTGTATACTTCCAAAACATGGAGAAGTAGAAAGCCAAAACCTTTCTTTCCCAAAAATTATTCTCCCTCAAAAGTAAACCCCCTTTCAATTTAAATGAAAATAAGCTAGTTGGAATGACTCAAATGTTTCTTGAAGCAAAAGGATAGTTTTAATGAAAAGCAAAAACCTGCTTTTTCAAAATTAAAAATGAGCTACTTGCTCAAAGAATTATTCATTGGAGAATTGATATATAAAATAAAGTCTTTGTTTCCGATTTAGGCAGTTTCGAGGGCAGTTAACACAGTAATAACCCAACTCTGTTGAATATATTACCTTAAAATGTTCAATGCTATCAAAATAGAAAAGAAACAATTTTAAATAAGATACCAGAGCATTTGTGGTATCATTGATATTCAAGGTTTGAATCTTCTACCGATCCCTTGGATAATTTTTTTGTAAGGAAAGATGCCCGTGCCTTTTAATGAGATACATTTATTCATTTAGAAAATTGATTGTCTTGCAAACAATCCACTATTACTTCTGAAAAATGATTATCGATTAATATTAGTATATTTTCCCTGAGATTATATTTATACATCTGATGCTAGTTAATATCAAATTCACTCTACTGATTAGAGCAGGTTGTCGAGTTTTTTTCCCTTGGTGTCAACAGCATCAAGAACTGTTGGTTGTGTTAATGACTCCGCGAGCTACCTAGGGAAGCATCACGGCCAAATCTATATTCTGGCAATCATAAAAGTAAGCAGAATCAGTCGTCCTTCAACTAGATAAATTCTCTTTACATAAATATCTTGTTGAAGTTGGATTCGAACTGAGAACCCCACAGTAGATAAACGAACACTTAACCACTGCAACTATTCACCACTGTAGTCTATTGTATTGATACTGTTCAATGTTTTATCAATATTTCAGGGGCATCCCTACTATCTAATAGTTACTAAAACTTGTGTCCTGGAATTTGATATGGCGACTCTCATCTTGTTCACCAATCTTTTCAGAATTCCAAGGTACAGTTGGAAAGTTTTGTTTATGTTTTCAACATTAATTGATGCTCCTGGTTCAAAAAGTGGGGGTATTCAAAATAGTTTTCAATAATTTGAAAATAAGATGTGGAGCTTTAGCTAGTGTCTGAGGCATCTTCTGCAACTAAGAAGATAGAAATCACATCACATCCAGTGGATGGGAGAAAATTAGTGTTTAGTTTCGAAAAGATGATATGCAACGACAGTAAGGACTCTATATTGAGTTGGTTGAAACATTTTTCCAAGGTGATCCTTCATATGAGCGCACGCAAATTTTGCCTCTAGGAGATGATAATATTTCAATGCATATTGGTCGGATACCGCCATCTTTCTTCTTAAGAGCACAAAGACGAACAGCATATAGAACTGTACTGTATTTGTGGATGTACGTGTCCTGATAACATGAGATTGCATGAACTTCTCAGAGAAGTGAGAAGTTTATCTTTACATATTCAGCATATTCTGTACTTTAGCTGGTCTGAGAAAATCCAAACCACCAGCTGAACTTGTAAAGAAAGATTTTACTGCTCGGGCTACATCATATTCAGTGAATTGTAGTGGTTCAACGTCTAATGATTTACTATGAAATTATGATTCATTGGATAAGGCAGCTGGATGTTACGATTTTATTTTTGCTTTTTATAAATGATCTTCCAAAATTTTGTTCAAAAGCTTCCATTACTGTTATTTTTGCAGACGACACTAACATCTTGGTATCTGCGGGAACTATGTCCGAAGTAATTGTCAAAGCTAATGAAGTAACTGATCAAATTTCTGAGTGGTGTTCTATAAATGGCCTGCTGCTAAATCTCAAATGCTCAGCCTTGTTAATAAAAATACAACAATTGATAAAAGCTATTTGGTTAGATTGAATAATAAACTTTATACAAAGTTAATTATACTATATTCTTAGGTGTTGATATTGATAATAAACTTACCTGGAAGTTCCATGTTGATAGGTTCCTCAAATATCAATGTCTTCAAAAGGCGACTCAAGTAAACATAGTAAAACTACCAAACTCTGATATATATAAAAAACAATATTTCAATTATTCCTAGAAATGAGCAAATCCATGAACATTTCACCAGAAATAACTCCATCAACCTTATAGTAGATTGACAGTATCAAAGAATCACCCCATGTGCTGTGGGGTTAAGCTATATAATAAGCTTAGTGAGGATATTAAATCCTCAAATATCAATGTCTTCAAAACGCGACTCAAGATTTTTCTATCGCAAAAAGCATACTACTCTGTGGATGAGTTTCTCCTTGAATCCTAATTTGATTGTAGCTTATAAACTTTTTTTGTATGTATGTTTTGTATTGACTTTTTTAAGTTTATTTGACCTGTTGAATCAGTCAGTATTTTATGACAATGTTATGTTTTTTTGTCCAATGTGATTGTGAAGGAAAACTGATTCAATAAACGTTTGATTGATTGTAGTTCTAATACATGGCATGAATACAACCGATTCACGTGTGTCACCAATTTCACAACAATCTCTATTAACTGGAGATGTATAAGTTCTTTTATGAAGAAGGGTTACTTATTTGAGTTTACCCAAAAATGGCACTGAAAATGAAACATTTTAGTTTTTTCAAGTTTGTTGGATGTCTTAGTGTTACTAAGTTTGTGTGTCTAGTTTTTCTTTCGATTACTAAGACGAAAATATTAAAATAAATATAACTTAAATATTAGGAAAAATACATTGTGACATTTCAATTTCATTTATATACTATTGATATTTATATACATATTATTGATTAATATTTATTTTAGCTCCATATTATCAATTCTTATTTTTGAAAATTATTTTCATTTTCAACTTATTACAAAGGTTTGGTTCTAATATACATATTATGTTTCATGATTCATTTATTTCTTTCTTAGATATCAAATCTGTTAACATATATTAGAGAATCATAATCCAAACCTGCCATATTCAGCAATAAACTAACTGAATTGTAAAATTTTAATTTCTTACAGAATGAGCCGAACCTTCGACTTCAAGGATATGAACAATTCAAGTGGAAACGTCGGAAAATATGGGGCCAATTTGAATCTCGTATGAGAGAATTCTTCCAAAAAACAGGTCTGTGGAAGGGTTCTATGAAGCACATAGAGGGAAATTTTGGCACAGGTGTTGTGGCGTTTTTTTTGTTTTTAAAATGGCTCTTTATTTTAAATTTGTCAATTTTTATTTTCATTTTTTTGTTTATAACTCTACCTACCATTTTGCTTGATTATGACAAATGCAAAAACAACCCAAATACAAGTTATTGTTGTTCAGAGGATCATCTCAATGAAACTGTGTCTGAAAACAACATATTGGTAGATTTAGTTCAAGGTACTGGTTTTTTAGAATGTACAATATTATTTTATGGGTTTTACGGCAACGAAACTGTTACATATATGTCTGGTCAAACTCCTATGTACTATAATATTCCTCTTGCTTATATTTTTATTATTCCAATATGTTTTATGATTTCTATGATTGCTATTATAAGGTCTGCTGCAAAAGGGTTTAAGGAACGCCTTATTGAAGGAGAAGGTCAGTTTTATCACTACTGTAATTTAATATTTGGCGGATGGGATTACTGTATAGATAATGAAAAATCCGCTAAGATGAAGCACAAAGCTATATATAGCGAAATAAAGGCGAGTCTAGAAACTGAAAAGATGAAAGAAGAGAAGCTAAGTCGTACTACACAGGAATGGTACAAAATCTACTTTTGCAGAATAGTGGTGAATAGTGTAGTTGTTGCAGTTTTAGCTGGTTGTGGATGTCTTGTTTATATACTTTTTGAAGAATCGACCGCACAACTGAACAATCAGACTGATCTTTCCAAATTTGAGCAACTCTTCTTTCAGTTTTTGCCCTCATTGTCTATTGTCAGTTTAAATATGATAATACCAGTTTTATTTAAATTCCTGATTAGTTTTGAGAAGTATACCCCTCCAGCTGAAATTAAGTATTCTCTTATAAGAACTGTTTTTATTCGTCTTGCATCTCTAGTGGTACTTTATGCTTCTCTCTGGAGAGAAGTTGGGTGCAAAAATTGTAAAGTGTGTTGGGAAACTTTTGTTGGTCAACAGATTTACAAATTGCTGTTAACTGACTTTGCTGTTCATGTTTTTCTAACACTAATAGTAAATTTTCTACGATCTCTGCTTGCAAAGCATATAGAAAATAAAATGGTGAAATTTTTTTGTGAACAAACCTTTGACTTGCCAAGACATGCTTTAGACATTGTCTACACCCAGACTCTTTGTTGGTTTGGAATATTTTTTGCTCCATTGTTGTCTTTATTGGCAGCAATGATTTTTTTCATCCTATTTTATATTAAAAAATTTGCATGTGTTGTCAACTGTAAACCAAACAATGTAATTTATCGTGCATCAAAAACCAATTCCATGTTTATGTTTGTTCTATTGGTCTCTTGCATTTTTGTTATATTTCCTTTAGCTTATGTTTCTTTCAAACTGGAACCATCTAGGAATTGTGGCCCCTTCCGGGACCAAACCTTCGTATGGGATTTAGTAGGAAATCTTTTTTCATATACACCAATGTGGATTCAAAGCATATTTTATTTCTTCAGCACCGCCGGTTTTGGCTTTCTTTGCTTTATAGTGATTGTATTAATTCTATTTTACTATAGAGTAGTGAATTCAGCGAATCGGCATCTTGTAGAAGTTTTAAAAAATCAGCTTGTTCTGGAAGGTCATGATAAGCAATTTTTGCTTGATCGGTTAAGCTTGTTTATAAAACAAGAGAGTCAAAAGAGAACGAGGTCTGAGCAAAATAGAGAGGGTGATATAAACACTTGAAAGCTTTGTGTATAATAAAATAACTTGTGAGTTAATATAGACTTAAGAAAATATTCCTTCATATCTCGATAGTGTTTAGATTGATTTTTTGAAATGTGAACATTGCTTCACATTAAACAAAATAACTTTGTGTCAAATATCCAATTTTCAGCTGCACAGTGGTGTATTTTTTTAAACATAATTTAAATTTACCAAAAGTATCTAGAAAGCAATCTTCTGTGATTTTGATTTTTTGTTGTGATAGTTTAAACCCCCATTATCTCCTGTTTTAATCAACATCTATTTATTACTTAATCTTTAATAATTTTAGATATTATCAAATGCAATATATAATGATTAATTTGATTCATTTTAATGAATGATTGTGAGCAGTTGTACTATTAACATTTTTACAACTTTTAAAACTTTTTACAACATAATATTCACTATAAATTGATTCATATGACTAATAATTTCTGTATGAATTAAAATAATTGTTGATAATTTTAATTTGGCGCCTCTTCAAACAACATGACAGATAATTCTTTATTGGTAACATAATAACGATAATAATTTTTCACTGGTGCTAATATAATACAAGTGTTAACACATGTCAAAAATGGAAAAAATAATAAGATACATGTATAAATAACATTAGGTATTACAATTCATGAATGTGAAATCAGAAGGTTTCCTGACTAAAGTATTTTCAAAGATATACCGAATTGTAAACAAAACAGGGTGCAAATCCTCTCTTAAGTAAAAACTACAAGTACACACCGAACAGACTAGTCATTAAAATACGTATTTTATTATTTAGTTTCATTAGTATTTCAGAACAGTGGATATAACATTTTTTTATAGGTTGTTCGTTGTAGCAAAAAAAGAGAAATAATATATGTGCACTAGAAAACTTGTAGTTATTTTTAAATTATAGTACAATAAATTATTGAATATTGGTGAAAATATTGAAACAATATAAAGAAATGAAAATTTGAGAACATAATGTTTAAAAATTTCTTTCACTACAATCGATATCAATATCTGAATCCTAATCACTGTCAGTGAAATCAGTTATTGTTGGATCTATTATGGTAGCAAAATGATCACGTGAAATTATTTTTGTACCTTTTCTTTTGTGATATTTTCACTATCTGCTTGTATAAAGATAATTACTGTACTTGTCAAGTTTTAATATTTTCAGAGCATAGTCTTGAATCAAGTTTGTGCGAAAGAAATTCGATTGCAAAACAAATATTGAAATTTCAACTCTCAGTTTTTAAACTTGAAACCCCAGGAACTCTTGACAATTATTGATTATAGTGAGAATTATTATCCATAACTATGTGAGTTCAGTGATGAATTTTTATTTTTTTGAAGCTAATAAGCAATTTTAATTCCATCCACAAGTAATTAATTTCCCTTATTAAAACACTTTGAATCATTGGTTCAACTTGTTTTCAAAGTGTTATGAGTTCCAAATCATTTTTCTTACACATATATTTCAATTATAATGACTAACATCTAATAGCAATCAAATATTCAGAATGCATAATCTGCCTGCATCTTGATTACACGAGAGTTTTCAATATATTGATTGCTGTTGGCTGTATTTGATATTGCATTCATCTTGCACTAAATGTTTATTTGAAGATTTTAATGAAGCATTGGAAAATGTAAGTGCTAGTAACTGTAATTGTAGATAATTAAAAACGCATTTACCATCATCACTGTACTTCAAGCCTAATGAGATCCTGATAGTTTAAGTCCAAGTTTGTCTTTTCATACTAAAGAGGGGTTGCAGTATATGGAGTGTGTCGATGAGAGACTGCAATAAATCAGTCATATATTTATTTACTTTTTACTCCTACAAACACAATATTGAATTGTAATTAAAAGTAAGAGAGATAAAACTACAATAACAAAATAAGCTTAAGAACTACTAACTAAAATAAAACAAAACAGTAAATATAAAAGGAAACAAAAAAGAAATCAAATAAATTATCACAATTTTTAAAATGTATACAAGTACCTATAAATTAAGTTACCCAATACCTAGAATATATGATAGAATTTGAGTCATCAACTGTTTGTTAAGTGTGTTAAGAGTTTCTGTCAGAATGGGTCATAGTCACATTCAGATTATAGTGAAGAAACAGGTTGGTCATTTATGAATATGTATATATTTATCTCAGGAGCCCTGAGATACACCATAAATAGAAGATCTGGAATTTGGTGAGCTGTTTTTGATCTTCACAGATTGAAATCAGTTCGTTGAATATGATTGGATCATTTATATACATTCCTTGTAAAAATTATATGAGCACGAGTGCACTTGTTTTCAAACCAGCAGATTCTCTCAATTTATTGATAGTGTGTGTGTGTCAAAATACGCCAAGTTGAATGCCAAACTATACCTGCATGACATATTCAATGTTTTTCTTAAATTTGATTGAATGAATATTGAAAATATTTCCAAAGAATAGTAAGATTGCAAGTGGTCAAAAATATGAAGTTTTCAATGTATAGTTTTTTAGCAATGTAAATGGCAAGAACTATTTTGAAAATGTTATGAAGCACACTCTCACAAATGATACGTTTATAAGTTAACTGTCAGTTTAGTTGGTAAGTGGATTTAGAGATTTTGTTTTTTGTGTGGAAGTTCTGATATTGTCAATTACAAGTAAGCATGAGTACTCTTTTCTCCACACTCATATAGATATGCTGCAGATTCTGGTTAAATGATATCCATACTAGTGAACGGGTTATACAGAGTGTCAGTTTATAAAAATATGCCAAAAGGTCAATGCCAAATTAAAATTGTTAACAAAAAATGTAATTCTTTTATCAACAGAAAAAATTATTCAATTCACTACAGACTAGTAATAAAAAGTTAGACATCCAATGAGATAATATGAACTCTGTTCCATTTTTTGTTTTATTCGGCTGATACATCAATTAAATTCATTGTTGATGAAATTCCACCTTGTGGTTGAGGGGGATTCTGTTGTACTATGAAAGTATGTTGCCAGATGTAACAATTTGAATTCTGCAAGAATCCGCTTGATGCCAGCGCTAAATGAAAAGTATCAAGAAACTTTTTAAAATAAATTATATATTTGCCCAGACAGATGATCAACTGTATTTCATATAAAAATGAGGTAAATAGACTATTACTTTTTTCATAAAAATTTTATTTTATACTTTTATTTTACATAAAAAAATATCAATGAGATTTACGATGTAACTGATGAAATTTCTTTTTTCCATTTTCAATTTTTAACTAAAAACTTTCAACCTCAGCAATGTTTCAATCATATCTGAATATTTTCCTTTCATTTTGGATTTAATACATGACATACATAATATTTTTTATAGAGAAGAAAAGAGAATTGAAACTTTCGATGTTTTGTAATTAACGTTATGTTAGTTACAAATAAAAGTGGTAAAAAACATAGAAAGTTTCAATTCTCTTTTCTTCATTATGATCTCATACCACGTAGTAACGGCTACATCCATCAATTTTTTATAGAAGTATTTTCATTATAGTCCATATGTTTACACTTTTTCACAAAAAAAAAATCAACCCCCTACAGTGAAACTCATTCTATTCAAGGTACTTTTTGATAAGTGTGAAAAGCTCTTGTACTTAGATTATTAATTGGGAATGTATTATTACTTGTTTTCGTATTTTATATATGTTGTAATGAAATGTAATTTGTCCATAAATGGACCATCTAGGTCCAGGAACGACAATATTATTATGTATCTCAAAACTTTCAAAACGTAAACAGCATTGAATAATTATATAATATTTGTAATAAATAAGTTTTCACAGCCTGCCAACTAAAATTCATTTGATCTGTTGTAATTTCATATATAAGTAGTCTCCGATAGTTACATGTAATATTTTAGAATTTATTAGAATTATTCAGAGTATTTTTGAGTAGTAATCCTTTCTTCAAAAATAATATATGTGCACTAGAAAACTTGTAGTTATTTTTAAATTATAGTACAATAAATTATTGAATATTGGTGAAAATATTGAAACAATATAAAGAAATGAAAATTTGAGAACATAATGTTTAAAAATTTCTTTCACTACAATCGATATCAATATCTGAATCCTAATCACTGTCAGTGAAATCAGTTATTGTTGGATCTATTATGGTAGCAAAATGATCACGTGAAATTATTTTTGTACCTTTTCTTTTGTGATATTTTCACTATCTGCTTGTATAAAGATAATTACTGTACTTGTCAAGTTTTAATATTTTCAGAGCATAGTCTTGAATCAAGTTTGTGCGAAAGAAATTCGATTGCAAAACAAATATTGAAATTTCAACTCTCAGTTTTTAAACTTGAAACCCCAGGAACTCTTGACAATTATTGATTATAGTGAGAATTATTATCCATAACTATGTGAGTTCAGTGATGAATTTTTATTTTTTTGAAGCTAATAAGCAATTTTAATTCCATCCACAAGTAATTAATTTCCCTTATTAAAACACTTTGAATCATTGGTTCAACTTGTTTTCAAAGTGTTATGAGTTCCAAATCATTTTTCTTACACATATATTTCAATTATAATGACTAACATCTAATAGCAATCAAATATTCAGAATGCATAATCTGCCTGCATCTTGATTACACGAGAGTTTTCAATATATTGATTGCTGTTGGCTGTATTTGATATTGCATTCATCTTGCACTAAATGTTTATTTGAAGATTTTAATGAAGCATTGGAAAATGTAAGTGCTAGTAACTGTAATTGTAGATAATTAAAAACGCATTTACCATCATCACTGTACTTCAAGCCTAATGAGATCCTGATAGTTTAAGTCCAAGTTTGTCTTTTCATACTAAAGAGGGGTTGCAGTATATGGAGTGTGTCGATGAGAGACTGCAATAAATCAGTCATATATTTATTTACTTTTTACTCCTACAAACACAATATTGAATTGTAATTAAAAGTAAGAGAGATAAAACTACAATAACAAAATAAGCTTAAGAACTA
>NW_019295071.1:0-16016 GCF_000500325.1 Leptinotarsa decemlineata
AACTTCACTTTTTAAGAACTCTTTCGTCTGGAGAACTGCGTTTATGTGGAATGAACTTCCTGAGAAAGTTTTCCCAAATGGATTCAATCTCCAGCGATTCAAATCCAATGTGAATCCCTACTTTCGCATAGGCACCGCTCTAACAGCGCCTTGAGGATTTTCCTGTAGTGCTTATGTTTTATCCTAAAAAATAACACTTTCATTTAAACATTGCATTGAGTGTACAAAAAACACTTCCTTCTATTCAGTTCGTACTCCAAACCTTTCATCGGAAATTCCCACATTTTTTTGTGTAAAGATGCAGATGCAGATGCCAAACATTTTCTTCCTCAAAAATCAATCCGTCCTAAAATATACCCCTCTCAATTTTTTTTTGAATTATTGAAATATGCTGAAGGCATCGAAAAAAATATACTAGTGTTGCCAGTAAGACGAAAAAATATTCCAGTACCCCTTCTTGTGTTATGAATACGAAGTATGTTCAGAAAATAACGGAAATTTACAAATTTTAACTGGTTTTGAGAATCCGCTTGTCATTTTTTTATTCTTCCGGTGTATATGTGCAAATTATGAAAAGTTTGTTGATCACCACAAAACACAAATTTAAAAAACATCCACTGTAACCATTCCAACATCTTATGAAGAATTCTTTACGTAATCATCACGATTGTGAAAACGTTTACTTCCGTAACAAAGCAATAATATGGTATCAGCATATGTTGTTTACATTAAAAATAACCGTTTTCTATGTTCCAAACGAGCGTGGCACTTTCTATTTCATTTTATTGGATAAAGCGTCGTAAGAAAAGAACTGGGCCGCAACTCGTGAGAAGCAAAACGATAACGATTGCAATTAGTTTTCACTTGAATGGACCCTCTGAAGAATAATCCATAAATGTTCAAAATTTAAAGACAATAGGCGATTATATCGTTCAAGAGAAAATCTGTAGCAAAACAAATTCATAATACATCAATAGTGAATAATTGTCCAAAACCGTGATTGTCCGTTTTGTTTTCCTTCTCGATTATTTACAGGATGTTCCTGAATGTCAAGTGAATATTTGATTTCTATTGATAATCCTGAGAAGAAAATTCATTTCAATTCATGTCCTGAAAAGCTCCATTGATGATATGGCAAAACATTACCTACACCACAAGTATCTCCTTAAATTTATCTATACGCTTTATATATCTCTGAAGTTTTTAAGTCTGAACATGGCACACAACCTGCTGTTAGACGGCTATAAAAAGTATTGAAATTTATATGGAATGTTACTTTTTTGGGTCCAGATCCTTTAATCTTGTCGCTCACTTGTCCGGCACAGCATGGCACGGCGCTGTCCATCGCCTGATGGCGACGGGTAGTAGCATCGCCCACTTGTCCAGCGACAACCAGCCCTCTGAAGGTGCTGTTTGTTCGATTTCAAGGAAAATAGTCAAAAAAATCAAAAGAGGACAAGTCTGGGGGAGTTTCATCATCTTTTCAACGATCTGAAAGAAGACGAGGAGATTTTTTTTCAGTTTTTTCGATCGGGGAGCTGGAATCCTTTCCGGCGGCGGACGGTCTTGGCTGTGCCATGCCGGGCTAGTGGGCGATTGTTCATTTCTTTTTATTGTTCCAATCCTATCCGTATTTTGACGAGACGTGCCGTGCTGTGCTGTGCCGGACAAGTGGGAAATAAGCTTTAAAAGTTTCTACTTTTTACTACGTCGCTACCAACTTCTTCTTCGAAAAGATATTTGGGGAAATATCTCAAATGTTTAAAAAATTACAAAATTATGCAAGTCAAGTAAAATTTCACAATATAAAGCTTGTCGCCCACTTGTCCGGCACAGCACAGCACGGCGCTGTCCGTCGCCTGACTGCGACGGATAGTAGCATCGCCCACTTGTCCAACTACAACCAGCATATAGAAGGTGCTGTTGTTGCTGTGTTATGTTGTTGTTGAAGTGAACGTCTACGATACAAAAACTACAACAAAAGATACAGGTCCGTATTTAAAAATTCAAAGATGGGGGTGGCCCAAGTCAGATGACACCTTCATGGACATATTCTGGACACATCAAGTGCCAATAGCAATAATCAAAAATTCCCATTCCTTACACACAGGCAGATCATTTTGCCTCGTGAGATGTATTTTATTTGTTCACTGTTCATTTCTATATGTACATGTATATTTACTGTAAACAATCTTAAGAAAGTGAATAAATACAGTGTTGAAAGTTGTGACTGATCTGAAAGAATTGTTCCTTTAGATGATTTTATTCTATTTCACACCTCAAAAGTATCATCATTGTCCATTCGTCATGAAAATCAAGTGCCGCCCTGTAATGTGTTTTGTAGTGTATTACAATTTCTCTTAGAATAATGCATCGCGTGAACTAGCATACTACAAAGTTTTCACTATGCCAATTAGAAACATTAATTCTTGTCGAAACTAGATTAAATAGGATACTTTTATCGAGGTAAATTCGTAATTAGTTTATTCAGATATTATCGTCACTACAAACCATGAGCGCAACAATAAAATAATGAATGGCGACCATAGCTGACTTTGTGTGTATGGGTGGGTGTGCAAAAACTAGTACGTTTCTACACTCCGAATAACCGCCAAGATCCTCAGAGCCTCTACAACAATGAGGAGTGTTATTTCGACTGGCATACCAGAATCCTTCATATACCCGTCGAAATAAAATTCTTCATTGCCGTAAGGACTCTGAGGATACTGGCGGTTATTCAGAGTGTAGAAACGTAGTAGTTTTTGCACACCCACACACACACACACACACAGAGCTGAATTTCATAACCTTTCTATTTCAGAGGTTAGTTTCACAATCTGAACTTTTGAGGCACAATTATGAAATTTCAAGTTGAAAGAATCTTCATGGAAATTTTGGATAATGAAAATTGCTTTCATTGTCAGGAGTGAGTAAATGCAAAACGAATAAATAGACTAACCCAACAACCTAGAAAACGGGTGAATTCAAAATCACATTTAGCCCTGTCTATAGTGACTTAATCATGTTCTGCTCTTCCATTCAGCCAGTATTGAAATAATTTAAAAGCATACTATTCTAAAGATTACATCAGATATATCAAAATGAAACATTTTTAACATCAATAAAAGGAGGCTAAATAGTATCAGTTGTTGAAAATTGAAATAAAAATAAATACAGCATTTTAAATAAAATAATGATTTCAAATAATTACTGAATTGAATGTACTTTGCCCAAAAAATCTGAGGAAAAATAATGAGCTTATAAAAATAATTCGGGTTGCTTGTTTTCAAGTGAGTCAGTTTGGTTTATTTCTGAATGAGGGAAATGAAAATAATTTCACTTAGTGGCGGAGCCGATTGTAGAGCCATGATAAAGCGAAGTTTCATAAACTGCTGTCAGTACCAAATAAAAATAATGATCCATTTTTGAACAAGACTTTAGCCTCACTTCTTCCTGAAACATTCTGCCATAGAGCTCGTTTAAGATGAATAATTTCCAATAACAATATAGAAAATGGTTTAAATGTAAGGTTTGTTTGAAAGCTGTTTAGAAATACTAAGTGATAGGATCATTACTCATTAGAATGAAGTTGGTAAATCATTTGAGCGTATAATATCATCATTTCTCGCGATTAGAATACTATATCTTTCCTATGACTTATATCAGAAATATTTCAAAATGTTATCAATTTAGGAATGTAGGCTATTATTGATTTGTGAAGGATATTCCAAACGAGAGTAATATCATTGAATTCCATGAGATGCAAAGTGGAAAGAGTATTCAGAAATAGTTTATAATTTTGTCATTATATTCAATTTCAAATAGTCTGAAAATAAAATAAAACAACTGCTGTCGGTATGATTTGAATTCACTATAATTGGATTCAACAAGAGTTCAACCACTGCTTTACTAAGCTTCCTACAATTTACATATGTTAATGGAAATATACCTGTTGACATACCTGAAGAAATATTTCTTTATTTGTAAGCAAAATTTGTCACTAAAGTTACTGACTATTTGGTTAGGTTGCTTTGTCTGTTCAAACGTGTTTCTGTAGCTCCATATCTCAATGAATATTTATTTCAGCGTGCCGTGATATATACTGATCGATAGATGTACCAACTCAGTCTTCATCATCTCCTGATGATGCTAACTTGATTACCAAAACTGTCGAGACAGTGTTTGTATTGCATTATGGAAAAAGTATTTTCTGTATATTTATTTCACCTGTATCAAAAACATAATAATGCCATCCGACGAAAGAGTATATTTTTGCTGAATAATTGAGGCATAACTTCAATTACATATTTGTTTGGATTCCTTCATTCTTATAAATATATTGTTTCCCAAGAAATTTTCAATTTGACATTTGATCTTCAGCCGAAATAATAATAAGTATTTCTACCTTTCCTTAATAAACCCGAAATAGAATGCAATACAGATTGCTGAAAAACATATTCATTTAAATTCAAACACGTAGTAAATACCGCATTATCATATTATACTAATAATTGACCATCAATTAAAAAACCATCAACACTTATCGCTACTTGCGGCGAGGACTGTACTTTCAGG
This sequence comes from Leptinotarsa decemlineata, assembly GCF_000500325.1. Classification (NCBI taxonomy): domain Eukaryota; kingdom Metazoa; phylum Arthropoda; class Insecta; order Coleoptera; family Chrysomelidae; genus Leptinotarsa; species Leptinotarsa decemlineata. Next base: position 4,576 of record NW_019295071.1, read on the forward strand.
CCATTCAAAAAACCCAAATAGGCGCACCGGTAGTTTTCATCCTTTTCTATCCCAATGCGTTCTCTGTCAGTAGTGTATGCAGTTGGTGATATGTTACAAGTCGCTTCCTAGCTTTGACAAACTATACACACACGTATTCACTTGGCAACAAATCGACGTAAAAAAATCATAGAAACTTTTGACACAAAATTCGAACTGCGTTTAGCGTGTACGGTCATCTGAATTTATATATTTCAATAACTTCACCTTTCGCGTAAAATGAATCTGATGAGATTTTTTTTTTCATATATCAGATCAGAAATTTTAGAGTAGTGTCTCTCAACGCGCATTTTGCTAATCATATTAGCATCATCGGGAATTTTTTTCCCAATTTATTGCTTATTACAAGAAAGAGGGTACAATAATGAGAAACCTGTTGTCTCCATTCATGACTTACTTGTTAATAAGTAGATTTGAAATGGAAGCTCAAGAATAGTTAGAATACTTTCCATGGACTTGATACATATACGGTGGAGACTTTTTGTCTATCCCCAACAAGAGTTTTCCGATTAATATATAAAGTCAAAATCCATGGAGATGAACGCGCATTTTGCTAATCATATTAGCATCATCGGGAATTTTTTCCCTATTTATCGCTTATTACAAGAAAGAGGGTACAATAATGGGAAACCTGTTGTCTCCATTCATGACTTACTTGTTAATAAGTAGATTTGAAATAGAAGCTCAAGAATAGTTAGAATACTTTCCATGGACTTGATACATATACGGTGGAGACTTTTTGTTTATCCCCAACAAGAGTTTTCCGATGAATATATAAAGTCAAAATCCATGGAGATGGATGTCCATCTTGGATGTCCTAATTATGAAGAACTCCGATGAAAATGGTTTAAAATTTGATGTATATATTTACCACTCCCACCACTCTCCACAATAAAAAATAGCGGGACATTTTCTTGATCTGGTCATCGAACAAAGAAAGGTATAGCAACGAGTTGAAAGTTATTGAGAACATACTTAGAAGTAACAAAGATCCTGCAGACTTGATAGGCAAGTTAACTGAAGAATCGCGTGCTCTGCCCATTTTACACTCGCCATAATGGTCCTACCGAAATGACTATTCGCAATGTAGTGGATGAATTTGAGTCCACTGGTTCAGTAAACGATCGACCAACACCCGTACGTCGACGAAACGCAAGATCTGCTGAGAAAAATAGCCGCTGTCTGTGAGAACGTGCAGGAAAATACGTGGCAGTCGATTTTGCGTCGCTCACAAGAACTCGGCCTTTCGCAGATCTTACCTTGACGAATTATGCAACTAAACTTGGGCCTGCACCCATACACAATTCAACTGACCCAGAAACTGGAGGTAAACGACCATAGACAATGACGCGTTCTCGCTGAATGGGATCTGGAGCAATCGGCAACTAACCCTAATGTTCATCGAAAAATCATCTTTAGCGATGAGGCTCATTTCTGGATGAGTGGGTACGTGAATAAACAAAGTTGTCGAATTTTGGACTGTACCAATCCACATGAGATCCAGAAGCTTCCAATGCATCCCGAAAAAGTCACCGTTTGGTGTGGATTTTGGGCTGGCGGCATCATCGGTACATATTTTTATGAGAACGACGTTAGCACTGTCAACGTTGAGCCCTATAGGTCAATGAAATATGAATTTTTCGGACTGGTGCTGTAACTATAAAATTTTTCAGAAAAAAATTGATATCTCGAAAACTAACAAATTTGGGTATAGGCATTTTAATACAAAGTGGGCCTGAAATGTGCTGATAAATTCAGAAATGTATTAAAATACAGTATGTTCCATTCGAAATACGAAAGTTGCCCTCAATTTCCGGTATAACGGAAAGAGACCGGATATTTTAGTTGAAAAGGCCATTTTGTAAAATCCACTACCACAAAATTTTAAGTTTTTATTTTAAATCATGCTTCATATATTCCTAACGAACGCTCGTCGTGAAAGACCCTGTATGCGAATATGCGCCAGAGGCATGGAAAATTAGACGTTTCTGTTGAGAAATTAGTTTTAGTTCCTGATGACATTGACTTGGTTAGCGAAACGTTCATCCAGATACAGTGACCTAGTTTTTGGTATAAGGAAAAACTATCTTTTTATTGGATAATTTTCATACGCGAAAATTCATTTTGATGTGTTATTGGTCCTGTGTTATACGCTGTATATATTTTACGCCGAAATTATTCCTTCAACCGATACTTTCATCACGCCACTGGTGTCACGAAACAGAGCGTGGCTTTTCGATCTATCTGGCATTGTATCAATTCCGTGTCTATTAGCTATTCGTTCAACAAAAAAGATACATAGCAAACGCCTTAATTGAGAACATTGCCGAGAACACGATAGAAACATTTGGAATAAAATTTGTTCGTAATGATGCAGTTACGTAGAAGATATCGTAACAGTCCAATTATCAAAATAGCATGGCCATAGATTCAATTAGATTTTATAAGTTAATGTATCTCAGTTAAAACCGGGTGAATGTATTAATTGTTTTCTTCATGGAAAGTTTCCGAATATAAGTTATAAATAATTATAAAGGCACCTTTGCAACGTCTTCGATTTGGAAGGTTCGTCCCACTATGACAAGCAGAAATTAATTTCATTTGGTTGACACGTCATGTGACTATGTCATCTGCATATGCAATTGTGTAGAATCTATTATTGTTGAGGTGATTTATCAGGGTATCCAGAACTATGTTCCAAAAAAGGGGTGATAAGACCCCTCCCAGTGGACATCCCCTAATGGCCAGTCCTCTTACTGTGATGTCTTCTATATTGAAACTTATTGCTCTACTAGAGAGCATCTTAAGTATCCATTCTCCTACTACCAGAAGAACATTTCTGGAGTGTAGTTGCTGGGTAATTGTTGGAAAGGTTGTTTCATCAAACGCTCCTTCAATATCTATGAATATACACATGTTTGATTCTTTGTTGTCCAATGCTCCTTCGATTCTGCCAACCATATGGTGAAGGGCCGAATCAGTAGACCTTCCCGGAGTATATGCATGCTGATTTGGATGAAGTAGGTTATGATAGTACTTAATCTCTTATGTAGTACAGCTCACATAGCCTCTCTAAGACTAATTGGTCGGAATGCTTTCGGTAAGGTGTAGTTCATCCTACCTGGTTTGGGTATAATTACTTCTCTCCACTTACTGGAAATATACCTCAGAGCTAGAGAGGCTCTGAATATTCCAACCAGATGCGGCATACGAATATCCAATCCTCATTGAAGTAGGGCTGGTCTCATACCGTCAGGTCCTGGTGACTTGAAAAAGGAAAAGCCCAACATGGCCCATCTTATCTTGTCCTCATCAATTACTACACTACCAGATTTCCAGTCGTATTGTGAGGGTGTTGGTACTTCCCTTCAGTTCGTCGTTCCAGGAAAGACAAAACCTGGGAAGTGAGTTTCCATAAGAATCTCAGCACTCTCTTGGAGGTTGGCGGCTTTGTCACCATTTTCCCTCGTCAGGATGGCGATACTCTTATGGTGGTCATTTGAGAGTGCCTTCTGTAGCCTAGAAGCTAGTGGAAAGTTTTCGACTGCCTCACAGTAGGCTCTCCAGCCTTTTTTTTGTTTTTGTGTGCAGACTGTTTTGAACTCTCTGAAGTTGGCTTGATATATATCCCAGTCCTCTTCGAATTGTGTACGTTTTAATTCGTTGAAGGTCGTTCTTGCTGTCTTCCTGAGATTTTCCAGTTCAGAGCACCACCATGTATTGGTTGTGCCATCTGTTTGAACCATTCTCATCAACAAGGATTCCTTGTAGGCAATGTCTGATATGTATCGCAGGACTCGATACGATATAAGCGTAATCTCTCTATGACTTGGACGATTACCGCAAGACATTTGATATATTTGATCACATGAGCTAATCTTGCATTTGCTCAGATGCCTTGCGGTATCCAATAAAATAGTGAGATGCCTTGAACAATTGATACCACTCTGGCGAACTCGCTTTGCCATATCATCTGGTCAAGCCAGAGTCCAAACAGGGTGGGTCACTTTCAGAAGGGGCGTATTTCAGGGCGATTCCCTCAGTCCTCTTCTCTTCTCCATCTCACTATCACCATTACCGTTGCGCTCAGAATTATTCGAGGGTATAACTAAGGCCACCCCCGGAAACCAGGGGGCAAGGTCACCCATTTGTTTTATATTGATGATCTTTAAGTTTATGCCTCTGAAGAGAAGCATTTCCATCAGTCTTTGAGGGTGGTGGAAGAGTACACGCATGCCATCGGTATGAAGTTCGGGATAGACAAATGTGCAATGGTCCATCTCAAAAGACGACGATACGGGGACTGCGGAGAGGATGTGCAGCTCGTAGATGGAAGCATTCTACACCATGCCGGAGAGACGTATACTTACCTTGGGGTGGAACAACGCCACTCACAAGAGGTAACAGTAGTGAAGAACTATCTCTCTCCACGGCAAGTTTCAGCACAAACTTCGACAGATCTGGTCAACAGAACTGTCGGAAAAGAACGAAGTTGCCGCAACAAATATGCTTGCCATTCCAATCTCTACTCATTTGGAGTAGTGATGTGACTCGATGTAAAAACCCGAAAAATGATGCATCTCTATAGGAGTTTGCATCTCAAATCGTCCGTTACACGGTTGTACTTTTCTCCACAACAGAGATGCCGTGGACTTTAGAGTTTGGAGTATCTGCATTATAGAATGGTACTGAATGTAGCTTATAAAGTCGTCAGGAGTTAGGATCCCCTTCTCTGCATGGTCTGTGACCACGAGAGAGCAGTAATTGGAGCATTTCTCTTTACGGCAGCTACTGGAGCAGATGATGAACTCGGTTTAGTTTTCGTCACTGAACGAGGTGATCACAACTTTGTCACAGAGTTGGAACTCATAAAAGAAACGCTTATAAGAAAATCGCAGATATCACCTCACTTCTTCAGGTCGAGTGAGCTGAAGTCGGAAACTGAGGGGTTGATGATGGCATGCCACGATGGTGTCTTCAAGATCTTAGTCTACCACAGTCGCGTAATGGGTATAGCGGTTCCTGACACAAAGTGCAAAGCCTGCCGCGAGGCGTTCGAGACCCTAATGAACTTGCTATCAGCATGTCCAGCATATGCGGTCTCGGCCTATATCCATCGACATAACACGGTACTAAGAGTGCTATATTACCATCTACGGCATTATTTTGGCATTGACGAGACACCGGTGTTGCCCTACGCTCCGGAGGATATCGAATCCGTTGTGGGGAACGAGAAGTGCCGAATTTATTGGAACTATTCTTTTCCCACCCTCAGGTTCATATAATCTAATAAGACTGATGTAGTCCTTTTCGAGTTTTCAGTTCCTGGCAAGACGAATATCGTCCGAAAAGAGAAGGAAAAACGGATACAATATCGAGATTTTCTCTTAAAATTCCGCAGACTCTATCCAGACCACTCTGGCAAGATGGTTGTTCTGATTATTGAGGTCCTTGGTGGAATGATGTCCTCTCTACTCTCGAATCTTAAAATCATACTGCTTGCCACACTAAGGCAGAAATCTTAGCCGGACAGATGCAGAAGGATATCATACTACGGTAAAAAAATAATTATAATAATACGTATTTATTCAAAACAGTCCAGCTATTATAAGTAATGTAACTAACACGAATTTGTGACTGTTTTATATGTTATATGAAAAAAATATTAAAATTTTCAATACCTATCAGAAGTTGCATGCATCATCTGAAACTTTTCATGCATTAGTTTCGAAAAATGAGTACATATAATGTTTTCTGGGGCATACCGAATCGATAAATTGATCCTCAATGACAAAACCATCAACTCAGTTCTCTGTAAGGGATTAAAGTAGGAATTCATTTTGGCATCATGAGTCGCAAGATGAAAGGCGATACATATTTGTTTGTTCTTAGCTCAAATTTCGACTCGAGGACGACAGCTGGTCAACAAAAAAAATCACTCGAAATTCCATTCTTTCAATCAATATTCATTTAAAATTTTCAAATTTCAAATTATTGTGTTCTTCAAAATATTTTCAACCAACCGTTTTGAAGCCCTTTACAGCCCTTTATATGCTTTACCTATTTGCGGGAGCTAAGAAATTGAAAAACAAGATTTATAGAGGTAGAACAACTGGTTGTAATCATTTTCCACATTTCATATTCAACATTTTTGAAAGAAATAATTCCACCAGTAGTTTATATCATAGAAAACATCAATTTGCTTTCTTGAAATCTAAGTAGGGCATCTAATCGTTTTGCAATTCGATATCTGTAATGTGTTATTCTATTGTTTAATTGGACGCTTCGGCAAAAACAATAGGTCTTTCTTCGGAATAATGATCAATTCTTTGTGAATTATAAACACATTATCTCCCATTCAGCGTTATATAAATATTGATGTAGCACTTGTTCACAAGATCTGATTACTCTACCACTTTTCGAAACCTCCTGTCAACCAAAAACAAAATGAAGAGAGAACATTCAACAAATTTTTAAGGATAACTCATCAATAGGAGGTGGCTAGAAATTCTCGGACCGACAACAAAACTGGTAATCTGATTTACCACAATTAGTACATATCTAGAGGACTTTAGAAAACAACATGGCATGTCTGGAAAGAAAAGTTTTAAATTTCTACTTCTCCATCTTCAAACAAAAGAGTGGGAATTCTCCAATGAAAGGTAGAAAGCAATTAGTTTCAAAATATGTGTAGTTTATGTCTGAAATTAACTTCTTTGCGCAATCTACAGTTTATTCTGAAATTAATTGATTTCTTCCATTTTTGAAGGATTTCCCCACTTTTTCTATAAAAATGAAGAAATAGAAAGCCAAAACCTTTCTTGTCTCCTGAAAATATATGTTCCTTTTAATTTAAACAAGATTCCTATGGCTGGGATTAAATCAAATAGGCGAATGAATGTCATTACGTACTATCATCGATGATATGAGCAGATTTAACTTGTTCGTGACATGAAGTCGTAGGTTTATGAATCAATTGAGTGCTTCGTCTTGTAATGTTATTCAGATTTGTGCTGAAAAGACATTAAGATAAGTGTATTATTCCGTATTATTCGGATGTCCGCCATAGAGGATGATAGTGTTCCATATAAATGAAATTTTACCTCTTTCATAATATTGTGTAGCAATCCTGTGAATGGTATCTGATTCAATTCCATAATGAATTTTTGGAGTACAAACTGAATAGGAAAAAGAATTTTTTGTATAATTCAAAGTTCAAATGAGTAGCTGTATCGAAAGTTTTTTCTTTCGTGTAATTCAGTGTTTATATGAATGTACTCGTAGTTGTTTGGGAAGGGGTTTCTCTTGCTTTCCCAAAAATTATTATTGCCTTCCGATTCAAACAATGGATCAATACCTTCACGAAAATGTCAATACAACAAAGGACTTACAATTTTATCGATTTCGCAAATAATTTTATTTATTTTTCAGCGAATCTACGTTACATACCACACTAAATTTATCAAAATGGATTTTGTCGAAAAGTTCAATGTATGTTGGTAAGTTGTCGACCTACGTGCAATTCTCTCTCAGTAGTTCACGACAGAATAGCGGAGATCCTATTTTCAGGCCCGGCGTTTCGTCTGCAAGTGCGGCAGATATAATCGGAGATGATGCGGCTTCGTTCACACGGTTGCTGTAGACGAAAGCAAACATGTGTTTCCTTGAGCACAGTAGAATCTGAATTTGTCGCACTCACTGAAGCAGCAAAGGAATTTATATTTCTTCAGAAACTGGCAGAAGAAAAATGCCAGAATAAATACTTCAGAAGGAGTTTTTCAATTTTTATAGACATCTAAGGCGCTATGAAACTTGCTGAAAATTATACCACATCGGATCGATCCAAGCACTTTGATTTGAAGTTATTTTACATACGAAGCTTCAAATAAGAACAACAAATCATTCTGAATTATGTCACATCGAACTTGAATTTGGCTGATAGTACGAGAAACAATATTTCAACTGACGTATTCTAAAAACACTTTTGTGTGATTTTCACTAGACAGTTTTACAAAAACGCAACACGTGTTTCGCCATATAATGGCTTTCTCGGGGGGGTCTTAATAACTAATTCTAAACATTCAATGCTATATATACCTTATTCTACAATTTGAAGTACCTGAATTTCAAGTACCTGTTTTTTTACCTAAGTTTGTAATGCATTAAATTATCTGAGCTTATGTTCCATTTTCCACATTTGAAAAAATATTCAGTAAAGGAGAGTTATTTTATTCTAATTGATCATTCAGTAAATCACCCGAATTCCTGAATCTATTGATTTCTAAACATTCTAGAAGATTGAGTTTCAAACTCTTCTCTTCTAAATGTAACATATCGTATTCATGATTGAACTCATGTCCTTCCACTAAAATGGTGGTTTGCAAATGTGGAATTGGTCTTTCTATTTACAAAACTACTTCTATGTTCTTTAATTCTTTGGGAAAATGTTCTTCCTGTTTGGCCAATATACAGTTTTGGAAAAGAGCCACAAGTCAGCTTATATACTCTCAATCTATCCAATAACCAAGTTTTGTCTTTATTGTTTTAAATAAATTTACTTGGATTATCATTCATTCTGTAAGCTACGTTTACGCCTTCTTTCTTCAAAAATCGGGCAATATTCCTGGTTGGTTCACCCAAATATGCCAATGTCCTATAACTGATGTTATCGCATCTTGGATATAGGTAGACCAAGTCCATGGCTTGCTTTTGAAGTTTTTTGGGAGGAATGACGTTTATAATATCTACTTTATAACCGTTATTAACTGCGATTTGTTTGATCAAGTTTAGCTCTTTCTGGAACTCCCTACCAGACAGTGGAATATTCAATAAACTGTAAAGCATACTATTGAATGCAGCAACTTTATGCAGGTAAGGATGTGTGGAGTATGATAATGTCTGTGTACGATGGTTTGTGGAAAATTGCAAATTCATGTTCATTGTTATTTTTCTCAATGGTTAAGTCAAGGTAATTTATTGAATTATTTACCTCCCTCTCAGTGGTGAATTTTATTGACGGGTGAATGGAATTGGCATATTCAATGAACTTGCCTAATTGCCTATCGGTACCAGTAAAGTCGTACTAAGATATCATCTACGTATCTGTACCAGTACAAAAAAATGTTAGCTAACTGATTATTATGAATTTCATACTCTGTTATCCATGAAAATTTCCGCCAGCAAAGGACTCAAAGGATTCACCATTATTAGTCCATCATTGCATGAATAGCATTTTCCTTTAAACTGGAAATAATTTTGAGATAGACAAATGGTAAGTAAATCTACAATTTCAGTGGATTCACGTGGTTTTTGTCTAAGAGACACTCAACTAGTCCAATTGTTTCAATTGGCGGAATACTGGGAAATGAATTTTGGACATCGAACGATATTAATTTTGCGTTATCCCGAAGAAATACGCTTTTAATATTATCCACTAATTGATAAGGAATATTTATACTGAATTTTGGCTTGAAATTGGTATAGGTTTGAATCAATTTAATCAATATTCCTGAGATTTTTACGGTAGGTGCCGTTACAAACGACACCACTGGTCTAATCGGGAAATTGGTTTTGTGTAATTTAATAAGGGAATACAGTTTTGGTGGTTGTGGATTCATGANACGTTGAACCCACAAATAGAAAGATTTTTTGCTCGTAAGGCCCATGCATTTTTCATTATGGGTATTTCGTGATTGATGATTTAATTATCAAAATACAGTGAATTTGAGACTCGACATTAGGGTCTTGCCACTTGCGGTGCACCACGTTAGTCAAAGACAACCCTCAGATTCAACAAAATTGAACTCTACAGAAATATGTGATGATAAAATTCTATCCTGCATCAATTATTGATTCGTGTTACGTCTGTGCACTGAAATATTTTGAAAAGATTTTTCGAAAAAGTGTTGGAAAACATCTGTCGAAATTTCGATTCAGCTCATTTTCAATAGATTTCCAAAGCAAAACAACCTCTTCAATGTTTACTGAGTATCGGTATCGGATCGGTATCTCATTTCTTCAGAAAGAAAAGTCACCAATTAGGCCATGCAGACAGACAGATATACAGACTACAATACATCTGTTAAAAACACTTTTTCCCACACGAGAACAAAATACTCGTTCGATATGCGTTTCACTATCCAAATAAGCATCATCAGGAGATTATTAGAATTGAATTTAAGGGAGAGCTTGATGTTTTTATATTTACCTGAATCAATAATCAAATTACCTATGTTCTAATAATCTATTTTATTATTGTTATTATTCCTAAAGTTTATCACTACAGCTTGTCAAATCTAGGAATTCTCTCTCTCTCTCGCTCTCATAGTCTTCTAACGATCGCATCTCTAGTGGGCAGGACCATAACGGAATTCAGAAAGCTTTTCCTACATTTGACAAGGCGTATCCCTTCCAAATGTATCCTTCAATCTCATTATATTCCTTTAGAATTGTTACTTACACAAAGAAACGCGTTATGTAACGAAGCGGTTTATCCTCCCATAAGAAGTTATCACTTCAAAAAGATGTTTTCTATCTGAAAGTAGACAAAGCCAAAAAGGTTGTGATATTGGCCAAATCGGATTATGTTTTGTTCATTACAATCTACGATAGAATTGATAATTTGATTCAGAACAGTTCTTAGAAAAAAGTACCATGTAATCTAAAGGTGCGTATTCACCAAAAAAGTGAGCACGAGCAAACAAGAGCGAACAAGAGTGAACGAGTATTCTGCATCAATAATCGTCTGGTGAGTACGGGCTGGCGAGCGAGCGAACGTATGCTTGTTTGCGATCAGAAAAGATCGAGAGGAAGGCGGTACATCAAAAGGTGCTTGTACAAAGTAGATGGATCAACTACGACTACGAACTTGAAGATATTCGCTCTGGTGTGGACGAGACATAAATATGTCGAGCAAACACGAGCGAACATGAGCGAACACGAGCAAACATACACGAATGCTCGCTCATGCTCGCTCTTTTGGTCAGTATGGTGAGGCTGTCATAATTGTACGCACAGATTTCAAGTGTGAAATTGTGAGCTACAGGGTGGATAGGTCAAACCAACACATATGTTACTTCACATTCTTCAATGAATAGAAGTATTGAAACTACTCAATAAAGAGTTGATGATCCATAAAATATAGAAAGTGAACATGGAGGTATTTGGGTTTTACAATCTACGAAGTAGAGAGCTTTCTGAAGTCAAAGCATTTAATAATTGAAATATTGATCAATCGAATGAATAAAATGTGTTTTATGATATTTTGACTTTTCAAGCAATGGAACTTCAATATCTAAATACAGGTGCATGCTTTATTCGCAATGTCACTAATATGGAGGTAAATATTGATAAGTATTGAATTGATAAGTATTACGAGTTTTTTACATCAAGCTATTAAAGTC
>NW_019295072.1:1893-13756 GCF_000500325.1 Leptinotarsa decemlineata
AAATAAATCATAACTAAAGTTGTTATAATTTCTATATGTCACCATTCTGGAATTTTCAATTTTATAATCAGTTTTAATAACCACATATATCAATTCATGGTCTGCTAGGTAGCAATCGATTACCCCCTTATCAATTACTGTTTATTCAAAAAAAAAGAGAAAATTTTTAGGTCGAGTGGTAGGTATTCATTCGTGAAGATTATTTCCTGAAATATTTTCAGCTGAATGCATCGATATAATAACAAAATACCAATTCTCACATTGAATAAATTTGTATCATCTGATACAGCAAGAACATTTGTTTGAAAGTATAATATTCGAAAATTTGAACAGAGTACGTAAATGACTAGAGTCGTATTTGTCAAAAATAGCCGACTGACTTGACGCGGCTAGATGCGTCACCAATACGTCGCGTATTCTTTTCGATTTCATTGAAATTCAGAATAAACGTTTGCAATTGAATTGGAAATGTCTCATTATACGAATAAGTTTCAATTATCTTGAGATTTCTGGATATCATATATATTTCATTTCATTTCAGTTACGGTGTATACATCGATTTTCTCGAACATAAATCAATTATGACGCTTCATAATATAGTCCTCACTGATTCGGAAAATTGTCTTGCAGCCAATGGAGTTTTTCAGTCTTTTGATTTGAAGGACTGTAGTCTTATTTTGGTGATGTTTTTTTTCTGATTTTCCGTCAACCAGCTGTTGCCCTCCTACGAACGACAACTATCGAAAATCGAAACTCGTACGAGCTAAGACTAATGAGGTCTTACCTTTCAACGTGTGATTCTTAACACGAATGAGTAAAGTGTGGCAATTCATTTTTTATTTCGGTCTATTGCATCTGTTTATTACATTGGTGAGTTTTATTGAATTAACATATTCATTTGAGTCACAGAGAGTCACCTATGATTCAAGAATAATTACACCTGGGTATTAATTTCGTGGCTGTCAGTTTCATTTGTTCGATCAGAAATTATTCTTATTGAATATAGAATAAAGAAAATAATTTTTTTCTGATTTCTACTAAGGTTTTTATTTGTTACGACCGGTTTCGGATTCTTAAACCATTCTCGAGTTTTAGAAAAGTTATTTTCTTTCTCCTATATTGTTAGTTTCATCGCTGAAAAACTCTGTTTTGGTGCACAGAAAAATCAGAAGAAAAAAAGCACAAATGTGCGAAAAAAATTAAAATTCGAAGATTTTGTATATATTACATCTCGTTGGCAACATTGAAAGCGAAACTTTAAGGCGGACGTTCACTTGTGAAGCGTCCTTGGCCCTGAATTTAGACGCCTTGGCACCATTCATAAAATTTCGTACTTAGCAGGTAGGTAGATCTATTTTGAATATTTCACGGTAGAGTTTATTTCACTCATAATTCTCAGATGTTTATGACGACTGGGAAAACTGAGTTTCAGATAATAAAAAATGAAACAGAGTTCACGTTTAAAACTAAAATAAAACAACCTAGAAAAAGAGTAGGTATATCATCAATCACCTTCATTGTGGTAGAGTGTTCAGAAATATAAATACCTATATAGAGAAGTATTTAAATGTTACGAGATTTATTTCAATAGAGTTATTTCTTTATTTGATGAAAACACTTTTACCACATCAGAACTTGTCTCTCGATACGTGTTTCGTTAAGCAAGTTAGCATCATCAGTAGATGGCAGGCAGTTTCAGTCAAGTGAGCAATAAGAGAAGCCAAAACCCGATGTCTGAATCTATGTTTTATTGTTTGTTGTCAGTTTTCGACTCCGAAAACAACATTTGTTGGAAATGCAATGAGGCCAGTGCAAAACTATAATTATAATAAGCCTGAGTTACTTTTTAAAATGTATATTGAAAAGATCAAAAACATATAATCAACTGAAATCTGACAGTCAAACAACAATTTATAATAAATGTTTGATGTGCAATATAAGGTGCGTTGCATTTTCAATTACCAACAAACATTCATATCCGTGATCACTAATTGTGAACTTATATATTTAGAATCACGAAGAAAACTTTTGGCCACGTCATTCATTGGATATCTGAGAAACCACCTTTTGAAAAGAGTTTAGGCCTAACATAGGACAAGCTAGGTTGTGTGGATTGGTACAGTTTTATGTCAACAACAATGTAAATTTTGATGTCGAAAATGTTGACACTCGATGCTCAATTGAAAAAATGTTCCTCATTAACTTTCTGGCATAAATGTTAATCAAAATATCGTTTTTTATTTCTAATGTTCATGTTTTTCTCTTCGAGCGTATACTTGCGGGTATACGCTACGAATATTTTCTAAAACTATCTTATTTTAACGTATTCCAAAAACACTTTATTGTGAGATTTTCACTAAATTGTTTTACAAAAACGAATCTTAAAATCATACCGGCTTGCCGCACTAAGGCAGACATCTTAGCCGCACAGATGCAGAAGGTTGTCATTCTTGGCTCACTGCGCTTGCTTAGGGCACATGATTCTCGAACCCAATGATCACTTACCCCACGGTGTGGGGAGTGGTCATTGGTTGATAATGCTGGCGCGCCCTCCCGAATGTATCAGGGCTTCGGGCGATAGGGCCTGACCAGCTCACACTACGGTGAACAAATAAAAATAATAATAATAATCGCCTTTATTGTTTCCCAGCTGTAGTTACATACAACTATTCAGATAAATTACAGAGCTAGTTGCTTATATAACAAGAGGCGAAGTTCAACTCAGTTAGCTACTGAGTTGTTCTGAGTACTAATAGAATTTTCACAATAAATTTGTTGATTTAAGATGCGGTAGATTCATCAAACTATTCTACAATGTCATTTCTACAACAGTGGGTAGTTACAAAACCTAATTATATAGATGATCAATTCTGGTAAAACAGGTAGATTTTGAACAAAAAATTACAATACAGTATTACTTCTAGGATAACAAAAATATCAGCACTTTATGTCAAAACTCAATTAGTTGAATGATTAGTTCTGAGAAAACAAGTAGATTTTGAGATAACAATTATAATATAATATCATTTCTAGAAAAACAGGTAAGTAATTTATAAACATGTTAATAATTGATATTTTAACAAGTTCAATATTGGTGAATGAATTTTTTTTTGGTCGTTTAAAAAAAATATTTGCTCATCTTGATTCTCAGAGAATTTAGTAATTGATTTCTTTCAGTTCAAAACTTTTTTATAATTCTCGTTTTGAAATGTTTTTCTATATTAAATCTCATATAGTCCTTCCTATATAAACTTCTGGACACGATCCACATGTTAGTTTGTAGACCCTTGATTTGATATATTTGTCACTTTTTGATTGTTGTTCTTCATATCTTTACTACAAAGTAATATATTCTAGATTATTGATATATGTGTATGTATCTCTATGGGTTATTTTGAAAAAATGGCTGTAATTGTCGATGTGTTCCTGTAATGCAGGCTATAACATCGTCAACATACCTACACCAATAAATGAATTTTTGGAGAATTGGATGTTGGTCAATAGTTTCATGATGAATTTTGGGAGATTATCAGTAATGGCTCAAGAAATCATAACTGTCTGTAGATAATGAGCGTTCAATAACAACTTTGGACATCGGATAAGACCTCTGTCATCATCGTCTAGGTCACATTAGTGATGGGGGCCTGAAGAAACTGAAATGTTTAGTAACTGGTTTACCTACTGGCCTAACCTATAACAGACCATGTATAAACTGTATTTCTGAAAAGCACAGCCGAAATCCATTCACACAAAAAAGGTAAAGAGAGCAGTTGAAATATTGGAGCCAGTTTACCAGATCTTTGCGGCCCAATCGAAGGAAAATCCATTGGTGGGGCTCTATATTTTCTTACCTTCATTGACGAGTTAACAAGAAAAAGCGTTGTTTATTTCCGACATGATGAAGATGAAGTTTTCTACTATTTCAAAAAGTTCAAAGCTTCAGTGAAAAACCCAACTTTGAAATGGAATAATACGATGAAGAGCGACAATGGAATCAACCATCAATATCTTGAAACATGCGGTATACATCATCAATTAATTGCACCATATTTACCTCAAAGAAATGGTGTAGTAGAATGCTCAAACCGAACATTTCCATGAGATACGAAAAAATTCTAAACCCTACGATAACAATATTCATAGAAAAAAGAAAAGGCTCCCTCAATTATTGAACAAAATGTGGTATCAGATATAAGTTCCCAATAAAACACAGAGAAAAAAACCGTCAAGAATTTTTCTCTTCATCATATTCTGTAGTTAGACGGGCATATAATAAGTACGTAATCAATCAGCAATTAGCAAGAAATCATGAAATTCGTACGCCCGGAAGAAAAGAAAGAAGTGAAACTGTGAATATATATTTTGTTGTATGTTTCCCATTGTAAATTTTCCAAATAGTGTATGAATGCATCTACGTAGAATAAATCTTCCACACAAACAGTGTTGAAATAAACATGTGTATGTGTAATTATACTTCGTCAGGTTCTGAACATCTCTTTCCTGATGTTAAAGCTTAAAATCATTATCTTGAATCATATTATTAAGATGACTGACCTTGTTCATTTTTATTATCAATTCCTGCACGAAATCGTTGTTATAATTATTTGGAAACTATCCTTCATTGTTTACTGTTTTTGTGAACGGAAAATTATTTTTGCGCGAATTCGTATTTGGGGTTATCGACAGATCGTTCATCTCTGTCATTAATTTTTACTAATTTTCTTTCGGATTTTTTTTTCTGATAAGGTAGGTGTTGTATGTGATAAATTGGATATATTTATTGGGGAGTTAGATCTTCTCCCTCAATCCATGAATTAGGACGTATTTTTGCTTCAGCATATGGTTGGCGAAAGTGATATATATCTGTTTATCCGTAGTTGTGATCTCACCTGTGGCGTCAAAGAACGGGATGTCATTATTTTCAGGAATATTTGTGGCGACCGTAAAGAGAAGATATAAAAGCAATTATCAGGAGAAGATGGTATAACCAGACGGAACGCTAATGGGCGTCAGCCAAAATGATTTCATAGTCTGGAGAAATCAGTCTACACGTCTTTAGGTAGGTACCGTAAAGTGCGGCTATCAACTCTTGTTTCAGATTCTCGAACGCTTTTTGTTGGACTTGGTCCCATATTCAAGAATTTTTTCTACCTTACAGAACAGTCAAAGTTTCCGATAGAACGACGAACTGAGAGCAGAATGACCTGTCATATTTACATAAGTGAGAACTTAATGCTTCATGGGATTCTGTAATATCTGACAACTTGTACTCTCTCCGGATACGAGCAAATGCCTGTAGAAAAAAGCATAAAGCCAATGAATGACCCTTTTGCTGTGAAACCAACCTTCTTCAACCGTTCGAAAACCCGATTTAGGTGATCTGGGTACTGCTGAATACTTGACTTGAAGCGACTATATAAATAACCATCCGTGTAAATAACCAAAAAATCAGAAAATTAGACCCCAAAATTCTTATCAGTGGTTCTGGCGAAGAATGTGACTATAGTGGAGATATAATAAGTGGAGACACACTATTGGGAAGTTGGCAACTTCTATACTACAGGTGCCAAAGTCAGTTTGCGAAATGTGAAACTTTCATATGAGTTTTTGGTCGTTCAAAGATTTTATGATGCCATCAATTTTTAGAGATACTTCTTAAATGTGGACATTATATGTTTTCTCGCGGTTGTATTAAGGAGAGAAATATAGGGAGTAACAAAACCGATCGATAATCCCCCATTCTTGAACAATAAAAGTTCGGAATTATCGAACTGGTAGGTACCCCTTATGACATGAGCTGTATAGCTTGTGGCGCCGTCCTCTTGAAACCACATGTTGTTGGTGTCCATATCATCCAATTCAGGACAAAAGAAGTAGATAATAATCATCGACCTATATTGCTCGCCGTTGACAGTGATGGCCTGGCCAACGTCGATCTCAAAGGAATATGAACCAATAAGCCGCCAGCCCAAAACTCACACCAAACAGTGACTTTTTCGGGACTTTTTGGATGTTCATGTGAACTGGCATTTTCCCAAATTCAACAATTTTGTTTGTTCACGTAACCATTCATACAGAAATGGGCCTCATCCCTTATAAAAGGTATAATTTCCTTAATTGAACCATATATTCAATTACCTCTAAAAGTTGATGACGTTATCAAATCTTTGGATGGAAAAAATTCTTAAAAAGATTGACTTTTCGCAAAGTCACTGGCAGTTGCCAATTCGACAAGAAGATAGAAAGTAAACACCGATGGCGTATCTCACTGCAGTCTCGTAGTTCATATGAGCCATCGATAAGATTTTTGAGACTGAATTTCCTGACTTCTTGGTTATTAACATCGATGAACTACTAATTGATTCATCAATTGTGCACCTGGACCATCTGAAATAGGTTTTAAAACGGTTGAAGTAGATGGTTTCACAATAAAAAGGTCAAAATGTCATTTTTACGAACTAAAATATAATTTCTCGGCTATATGTATTCTCCTTGATCCAGGGCAAAAAAAAACTTCCAGAAAAACTATAGACCAGTTTCTTCACTATCATTTATAACGAGAATCATAGAGAAAATCTTTGATATTTCAAGAGATTACCAAAATAGTTTCTAGAAGCGAAGATCAATTGACGACCTTCTTAATATGTCACCCACACTTTTGAAACACGGAGATTCTCGGACAGTTGCGCTCGATATTTCCAAGGCCTTTGACCGTGTCTGGCAAGAGAGTTCACTAAAGCTCAGTGCATCTTTATTCGTGGCTTTCCTACTTTCTCAAAGACCATTCCTTACAAGTTTTCTATTATACATCAACGATCTATTGAAGAAGACCATGAATCCAATACATTGCTCTGCTAATGACCGCATACTTACCTCTTCTTTCCATTTGAATACCCAAACATCAGCTGCCAATGCAAGTCTTCGGCGAAAACAGGAGGTTTCGTATATCAATGAAGATATAGGCAAAATTTCAGATTGGATACAAATATGTCTTCTTTTTTATATACTGTTTCTTTGGGTTCCTTCCCAAAAAACAGTATGAAATATTGAGTCCTCCACAAAAAAAAGTCGTATGAATATGTCTTCTTTTCTTTGAAAGTTTTCTTCATTTTTTAAATAATGGAGAAGTGAAGAGCCATAAAGTTTCCTTCCCAAAAAAATATATATTCATATTTTGCATTGTCTTTTTTGCGCTTTTCAATAAGTACAGACTATTTATAGGTTTTGACCTATATGAAGTTTCACTAATCCACTCACCAAACAAAAAATGACTGCATAGTTGTTTGACAAAGCTGTACCTACTATGACATAATGCAAACTTTTATCAATTTTATATTTATTTCCGCATATACTAATCTGTCAAAGTACTAAAAATAATTACTAAATGATAATTGTTATTGCAAATATCAGTAAGAATAAATGGCGTCAATTTCCAATTTCAAATTCAAAATACCATTTGGCTATTTACTCCGAAGTATATGAAAGAAAGTTAAAAAAATCAACAATTATCATTGAAAACTCTTTAAACATAGTTGTAGCCCCCTACTTTCATTACTTTCTAGTTTGTAATGGGAACTGAAATAAATATGCGGTAGAAAAGGTGGAGGTGTCTTCAGCAGTTAATTTTGATAAAAAAACACAATGTGTTGAACTTTTCTGAAACATTCTTTTTTTGTAAAAATATTGAAACTATTTTTGTCCGATTTTGATGAGATTTGAAAATGTAATTTTCAGTGATAAGAGGTTCGTTTAGCCTGAGTTAAGTACAAGTTTAATCTTCCTCTTCAAGATGATCACTTGGTGATTGAAACACGTGTTGAAGTGTTGAAAATAACGGTTTGGTGT
This sequence comes from Leptinotarsa decemlineata, assembly GCF_000500325.1. NCBI lineage: Eukaryota > Metazoa > Arthropoda > Insecta > Coleoptera > Chrysomelidae > Leptinotarsa > Leptinotarsa decemlineata. Next base: position 9,739 of record NW_019295072.1, read on the forward strand.
TGGGATAAAACTCCAGTAATATTCATTACTACACCAAAGGTTCCAAACAGTGCGTCACAAGTACAAAATATTGAGTTTAGGACACAGTTTAGCCAATATTATTGACCAAAAAATGCCAGTGATGTTTTTACGTAACATTCAATTTTGTCATGGATATTGTTTTATTTCTATCAAACATAGTAAAAATCTTGAATGAAAAACGGAAATCCTATCTGGTATAGTCGAAGTAAACGATATTGTGCACACTCAAAGTTGGCGGCACTCTCAATACATAGAAATGAACTGACTACGAACTAGTCCACGTGAACTGTAGAATTGGCGGTTCGTATTGGATAATTTTTACTAACCGAATTTTATGATTGGCTGAAGAGTCATAAAATTAAATTTGAAGTCATATGTTACGGTGACTAATAAAAATCGGGGAATGCGGGGATGGTTATCGCTAACGTGTTCCGTTCAGGAACTGATCGCGATTTGAGTGTTGAAATTCGATATTGAAGTGAAGTTATAATCACTTAAAATTTTTGTTATCTGTGTTATCTGAGCCACTGTGACAAAATTCTTGAGAATTGGATAAAGGAACTAGTATTTAGATTTAAAATAATAAACAAACGTCAATCAGTTGTGGAAAGCAGAAGAATAGTGACCGCATTGCCCAAGATTCAGATCTAAAATAGCATTAGATAGTTACAAAGGCAACAAACATCCATTTCTTGAACTCTTATTACCCTGTTCTATCACTTGTTTGTACTTTATTTTTTCATTCCGTGTTGGGCCACTTGAATATATGCAACAAACATTTGTTATTACTCACTATCTCTTATCACCTATGAGTGATTTCCTGTAACTTTATAATACTCGTATCAATACAAGTGGGAAGTGGGTTTCATCTGTGGTTTTGCTTCAAACAATACACGGAACTGCTTTCAGCTCATTGAAAGAATATTGAATGTGAAGATTTTATTTCATTTTCGTTTCTGTCGAGTTTGAAGACGCAGGTGAGTAACACTTTCAACGAAATATTGCGTTTGTTTGTGTCATTATCGGATAATAAGTACAATGATCTCGTGAAATTCTTGGCACTGTGAAACTTGAAATTATCTATTTTGATAACCACAATTTGTTTCCAAAAGTTATTCGCAACACATCTGTATTTGTTTATAGTACCTATGTGGTGAAAATAATCGCGTTATTTTTTTTTATTTTGGAGAATAGCTTTGAACTCTTACTTGTAAATAGGACCATACCTACCATCCAAGGGTTGAACAATCATTTTCTAAATATCTTACAGGTTAAAACGTAGTTTTAACCGTTATGATCTCTTACAAGGCTCAAAACGTCGTTAAAAAACAGGAATGACAGTTTTCTAAGCAAACTAATGAGAACAATAATTTATTTTTTTCTCGATTCGTTAGCCAGTGGGTACACAACATAACCACAGTATACTTATTTACAGTAGTCCCACTTAGCGTCGGTCCCTTTGATGTTGGTGTCCAGGAGTTTTACAATCCTGACGTATTTGATACTAATGACATTTCTCCCTACTACAATCTCAACCAAAGCGCCTAACGCTGCTCAACGTAACAACTATTCATATAAACTGCTCAAAAAATACAGTCAATGAAAACCATGTTGGGCACCTGAGAAAATTGTACAAATGATAATTTTGCATTTGTGTAATATTCAAGTATTCTCCAATTTGGGCAATGATGAACTATATTTCAAGTAGATTTCAAAAATGCATGGGATCAGCAGATGTTCATATTCGGATGTGACAAAATATATTTAAATTTCACAGTAGGTTGGGTGAAACCCATGAAATTCGACAACTATGGTAGGGTTGCGTGCCTGTCTTGAACTCGTCGTTTGCGCAGACCTAAGACTACAAGTCCTGTATCAGCCAAAAATTACCCGAAGTGGGATTATTGTATATAGTATACTGTGACAGAACACTGAGTTTTGCTTCAGACAAAACAGTGAATTAGTCGAATTTTTCCGATGAAACTATCGAACCATCGGACTTGTTCGGATTTTGACGGGGTCGGAATAATAGTGTTAAGGTCGGGACACACTTCTTCGTATATCTCTCTGATCCGACTCCGGTTTGATTTTGCCCCAAAAGCGGACCGGAGCAGGATCGCCAGTGAGTAATCACACTTGTCATACATGTTTCCGACTTCTTTCCGATTTACCGCTCCGGCTTGATACACTTGCCACTCTAGCCAGTGTCGATTCAAACATATCTAGGAAGGTCCTCTAAGCAAAATGTTCAAGAATTTTAGCAACTGCGATTCAGCCATTAAGGCACACTGTTTGGAAGAAGAAGATGAAGAAAATCGAAGAGCTCTCATAGAGAACAGCGGTACAACTCTTCAGTCTGATGGTCATACAGAACTGGATATTTTCTGACTTGTTCAATAAGCTCCGATAATATTAATATATTTCAGAGAATGCTCTACATTTCATAAAGAAAACATCACATAAAATGAAACAACGTCACAAAATTTCTACATAAAGGTTTATAACTTATCTAGATATTCCTGAAGTGAATAAGGTTTTAACTAACTTGATCAAAAGCTCTTTGACACCTGTTTCGAAATTTTTTCAGGCTCTCTAACATTTTAAGTCTCTGTGGTAATTTAATGAAAAACCTTATAGACGCATAGGATGGATGCCTCTCTGACACTGTCAATTTGTGAATCGGAAAAGATATATTCATATTGCGCTTAGTATAATTATGACTTGGTTTAGCTTCCAAAAATCTACTTTTATTTTTAAATAGGTATTCTACACTTTCATAGATATAGATCGCATATACTGTAAAGATATTATTTGCCTTGAAGACGAAAGTTCAGTTTGAAAGTAACTCTCATAATTCCTTTTTGGATAAGGAATATAACAGAGGTTTTACTGCTGCTTCCCCAGAATATTATACAAAATTTAAGTAAAGATGCAAAATTCGCAGAATAAATAATTTTTAGTGAGTTTTCATCGAGGTAGGAGCCAATAAGTCTGATACTGTAACATATTTGATTCAATTTTTTTCCCAGATTTGTAATATGCTTATACCAATGCAGGTGTTCGTTAACATACATACCAAGAAATTTTGTTGAGTTCTGAACTGCAAGTTCATTGTTTGACAGATTAATTGTATGTTTAAAGGTGATTGACAATGTTTCATGATGAATTTCACTAGTTCGGACTTCCATTGTCTACTATATAAAATGATTTGAAATCCCTGAAACAACTAAAACAAACTTGGTGTTTCAATTCTTTGCTGTGCCGTTCTAAATAAAATAACATTTGTTTTCTCAACATTCAGAATAAAATTTTTCTTTGAGAACCAGTGGTTTGCTCTGTCTAACAAGTTAATCGACTCTATAATTAAGTTTGGATAGTTGTGACTTGACACTAACAGATTTGTATCATCAGCATAATTGGTGATTTGGGAAGTTTCACTGTCATTATTTAGGATCTATAAAATAGTGTTCATGAAAATAATAAAAAGCATGTCACCGGTTACACTTCCCTGTGGTATGCCCCCAGTATTTGAATATTTTTTCGTGTTTCATGATTTTAGTTTTTTGCAGACGGCTTGACAAATATTCATGATTTAAGCAATCATAGGCTTTTGATAGGTCCAAAAAAATACCTATTTCATTATTTTCAAATGACTGAATGATTGTCTCAGTGAACTGAATTATTGCCGTTTCTACTGCATCGCCTGCTAAAAGCGGCCGATACGCGCTGACCGATAAACAATAAAAATTATTTTAACCCATTAAATATCATTATTTACAAAAAAATCATATACCTTCTGGCCACATGACTTAACGAAAATATATGAAAAAAATTTTTATCCTGATCATTTTATTAGATATACTTTAAATCCATTAAATTTACATAAAAACCCTGATAATTTTTAAACTGAAAACCTCAAATTTTTTCACGTCTTGAAGCTTTTTTTGAAAGCCTTCAAAAAAGATTCCCATTGGAAAAATTGAAAAATTTTGATTTT
>NW_019295072.1:14087-24289 GCF_000500325.1 Leptinotarsa decemlineata
TAGGTGCGGGATAGGGCGGTTCATCAACAACTTTTGGGTGTACGCCGTGTGGTCTGCACCGCATACCCTTACGTTACCCCAAGGGGCACTCATGTTAGGAAAGCTACCTTTCCAGCGTTGGATGAGTAACCGCCGAGGGCTCTTGCGAGACACCTCTCCCACACATCTAGCTTGAAATCGGCCAACGCCTGTTGCCCGCAGATGCGGGATAGGGTGGTTGACCGATAACTTTACTGGGTAAGGGCCGTGTGGTCTGCACCGGGGGACTGTCAAACACCCATAAGAGAGAGACAGTGATCCCCCGCCACTCACCCACTAGAGATAAATAGTGAGTGCAGAGCACCCACGACTGTGAATATCTAAAATAATTAATTTGGTTTCCCGTATTATTATTTTTTCGAGATAATAACTCTCCTATGACGTAACCAATATCTGTACCAAATTTCATCCATTTTATGAAGGTCATCTAAATTGTAAGGCTAATAAATATCATTTCATTGTATGAAATAAAGTCGCTTCCTGCTGTCTGTATATATGTGTAACTCAGTGGCCGTGGCGGTATCTTTATACGAGTGAGTGAACTAAGACAACGACAGACAAAAAACGATCCAACTATGAAGTCTTATGATGGATGCAGGTATTTGCGAAGCGCAGAACTGCTGAATTTCACCTATGTTTTGTTTTGTTACCTATGTCTATGATTCACAGATTTTATTCGTTACCGTTAATTGTGATTTAGTATAGTTAAAGGATGAGATAAATGACGCGCAATTTTATTTATTTTCAATCGAATGTTTTAAAACAAAAGTGTGTGTGCATGATGCAGCATTTAGTATAACATCGCGGCGGCGGCGGTACGAAGTTCCCCAGGTCAGCTAGTAATGATATAAATAACAAAAATATAAGTAGCTAGGTATGTCTTTGAAAAAGCTGGAGCACCCACGGGAATTTTAAAAACCCGGCGCCCTCGATGCTCACTCAATTTGTGAAGCAACACGACGGGGATCCAAAGAGTTATCAATTCAAATATTTTTTTCATTCATGAATACCCTTTGAATGTGAGTAAAATTTGTAATTCATTAATAGTTATGGCGGAAAACAGCCGACTTGTAACATCAACAACCTCTAAGAAAACGTTTTGATTTGACGTAAAATCTGTTAAACATTAAGTAAGAATTTTTCAGTACATACATTTTTGTTAGGAGTAGAAAGTGAACAATGTGAACATGTATCTTTTTAATGATAAATGGAAGAGTTTTATAAATGCAAGAAATGCAAATTGCCCTTTGATTTGCAGATATCTTTATAGTGCATCTTCAAGAAATCAATTTATATTCCAGTAGAACAAATATTTTTCAAGAACTGGTAGATCATTAAGGCTATATAATACGATATTATTAATCTTTCTTCAGAAAACATGGTGAGAAATGAAGAAACTGAATGAATACTTGAATGAATATTTATGTTTGACACAATCCTATCGGTATTCGGATCCTGTAACTCTAAAAGAAGCGTTAGAAAGAAAATATTCTGATAACTGGAAGAAAGCGACAGGAGAAGAACTTCAAGCTCACCACATTAGCAAAACTTGGCAAATTGTTGATGAACCACCGCAAGGTAGAAAAACCATAAATAGCAATGGGTTTTCAAATTGAAGAAATCGTGAAACGTGTTGAAATAATTATATTATTTATAAGTTTCTTGGCTGCGAAGTAATTTATTACCTCGTTAGAGATGATGTTTTGTTTTTGTCAAGTTGTTGATGAAAACAAAAAGGCAATCTGACATATATTTTCATTTCCTTGTACTGTAGGTAATATTGAATCTACATTAAAAGTTGTTCAAAGTTGATTAAAGTAGTCAGCATTGCTACGTTAACCGATAACAATATTTATAGAAAAAAGAAAAGGCACCCTCAATTATTGAACAAAATGTGGTATCAGATATAAGTTCCCAATAAAACACAGAGAAAAAAACCGTCAAGAATTTTTCTCTTCATCATATTCTGTAGTTAGACGGGCATATAATAAGTACGTAATCAATCAGCAATTAGCAAGAAATCATGAAATTCATAAGCCCGGAAGAAAAGAAAGAAGTGAAACTGTGAATATATATTTTGTTGTATGTTTCCCATTGTAAATTTTCCAAATAGTGTATGAATGCATATCTACGTAGAATAAATCTTCCACACAAACAGTGTTGAAATAAACATGTGTATGTGTAATTATACTTCGTCAGGTTCTGAACATCTCTTTCCTGATGTTAAAGCTTAAAATCATTATCTTGAATCATATTATTAAGATGACTGACCTTGTTCATTTTCATTATCAATTCCTGCACGAAATCGTTGTTATAATTATTTGGAAACTATCCTTCACTGTTTACTGTTTTTGTGAACGGAAANTCTTCTAAAACAACTAATCTAGTAAAGCAAGTCTCACTACTCGAAATCAACATCAAGAAAAATAAAAATAAAATTTCTTCATTATTTTCAACAAATATATTTTATAGTTGTAAGCGCCTCCTGACGTTATTTTACGCCAATCACATATGAATTCATCAGGATCATCGCTATCTATCCCTGCATAAGCTTCATGGCCCCATCTTTGGCATACACATTTTATCCATCCCTCGCCCCTATCATCTTTGGAAAATGTTTGCGTACAGAAAAGACATCCTGCGCCTTCTTCTTTTTCTTCTTCAGATGACTCTCATACAATATTCTTCTTTTTATTAAACATAATCATCTTGCCCCAACATAACCTTTTTTATTCAATGATCGATAACATAACCTATGTGGTTTCAACTGTTTCCATGCTGTTAAAAAATCAAAATAGAGTGATATACAAAGCTAACTAATACATCAGCAACGACAATAAAGTACAATAGAGCACATCGAACATAATCTTAAAGTCAATCTTTCTTAAGATCAAAGTCAGGTAATTTTTGTTTTCTTACTCAAAAAATTTGACTGTCACTCAAGAGGCCATTACGATTGACTGAGGCGGGGAATATCAGGAACTACATTTTACCAATAACCACAACTAGATGGCACTTCTGTTTCGATGCAATTTAAGAGAATCTTCTTCCCTCAATGGATCATCTCGTACACTTTTCCCCTACTCTTCTTTGTACTTGAAGTATTTTCAACTTTGTGATTGAAATATGGTAATCTGAAGAAATTTGTTGAATACCATCTAAATGGTTCAATTATTTTACCATATACCTAATGTCTATATCGTATCGATGAATATCAGATCATGTTATGAATCACGTATAATGCTATTCCTATGCTGATCACTCTTGCCACTTGCCATATTTTATCCTATGTTGACATGTGGAAAACCATCTACGTAATCGAACAGTGTTGTCAACCCAATGAACTCGTTTTGAGCTCAAAAAAGTCATCTGTACTTCTGATTTTCCGAAATGTGGTTAAATGAAAAAAAAAAAAATAACAAAAATGAACAAATAGATCAAATGACCATGGTGTGCAAGCTTTCATGACCGATGTCCAACAGATTATTTGGTGTTTTCGGATTTGTTAGCCATGGTCTGTACCGAATCGCATTCTATAATGTCTACCGCAGTTGCATATGAAACGTTAGACCTAAAAACATGCAGACTTCGGCTAATAAACCCGAAAACAGTGAATAATCTGCTGGATCAAATGATATTTGTTTAACTGTTTTCATCCATCTTTGACAAAGGTGTAGAAATGACATTTTTTCCAATAGACGGACCCCAAAATTTCATCTATAAATTTCCATTTTTAACGAAAATTTTCTTATTCAACAATACTATGAGACCATGATAGAAAACAGCACGATAAAATTGAATAGAACTGGCCGATACTTGATGAAAATCCATATTTAAAAAACTAATCAATAGAGTTTATTCTATGATTTTCACTATACGGGTTTTACAAAAACCGCGACACGTGTTTCGCTATACAATAGCTTCTTCAAGCATAACTCAAATGCACGGCTAAAATCGAACATAACTAAGATAGTGCATTTACCCGTGTCTGTAGCTTCCATAATATCATTCACTACATTATCATTCACAACTGTGGCCTTTCTGAAACCAGACTGAATAATAGGAAGGAGTCTGTGATTGTCAAGATATGCTATGATTTGCTTTTCCATTATTTTTTCAATCATTTTGGACATCGTAGGTAGTATCCTGATTCCACGTAGATCTTTGAAATTTTCTGGATTTGATTTTTTGGTAACACTGTGACTATGGCATAACTCCATGCAGATGGAAACACATTACTGGAAAAACAAAAATTGATTATATGCGTAATGAAAGGAACAATTTGAGGACAACACAGTTAGATCATTTTCAAGCTTATTCTATCGCTTCCTGTAGAATTACTTTTGATTGAATTCATCATTTCATGAACAATTAACTCGTCAACAGCTTTAAATCTGAATTCCGAGTTCATAATGGGATTCTTTTTGTAGAAATCTGAAAGGGTTGTAGAATTATCCGTTTCAGGTAAAGAATTTATGAAAAAATTAATAATTTCTTGAGGATTTTTCAAGGGATTTAGAATGTTACTCTTCTTCTTCTCGTTCAAAATATTATTCTTCCTAAGAATCAACCTCCGTTCTTTATCTGATGAGTGATTTAATTTGTGATTAAAAAAAGCCTTTTTCTCCCTCGTTATTGCCTGATTCGTGTAATTTCTTAACTGTTTATAATAATCACAATCTGCCTTACGTTTAGTATGCTTAAATTTATTAAGAGCCCTGTCTCTAGTTTTCATAATCCTTTTAACATTTTCAGTTAACCAGGGTGCAGGAGGTTTGGTAAATCTTTTGGTCACTAACGGAGCATGGAAATCAAATAATCTGATAATAATCAACCAGAAATGAAACTTTATTTCTGAAACCAGACTGAATAATAGGAAGGAGTCTGTGATTGTCAAGATATGCTATGATTTGCTTTTCCATTATTTTTTCAATCATTTTGGACATCGTAGGTAGTATCCTGATTCCACGTAGATCTTTGAAATTTTCTGGATTTGATTTTTTGGTAACACTGTGACTATGGCATATCTCCATGCAGATGGAAATACATTACTGGAAAAACAAAAATTGATTATATGCGTAATGAAGGGAACAATTTGAGGACAACACAGTTAGATCATTTTCAAGCTTATTCTATCGCTTCCTGTAGAATTACTTTTGATTGAATTCATCATTTCATGAACAATTAACTCGTCAACAGCTTTAAATCTGAATTCCGAGTTCATAATGGGATTCTTTTTGTAGAAATCTGAAAGGGTTGTAGAATTATCCGTTTCAGGTAAAGAATTTATGAAAAAATTAATAATTTCTTGAGGATTTTTCAAGGGATTTAGAATGTTACTCTTCTTCTTCTCGTTCAAAATATTATTCTTCCTAAGAATCAACCTCCGTTCTTTATCTGATGAGTGATTTAATTTGTGATTAAAAAAAGCCTTTTTCTCCCTCGTTATTGCCTGATTCGTGTAATTTCTTAACTGTTTATAATAATCACAATCTGCCTTACGTTTAGTATGCTTAAATTTATTAAGAGCCCTGTCTCTAGTTTTCATAATCCTTTTAACATTTTCAGTTAACCAGGGTGCAGGAGGTTTGGTAAATCTTTTGGTCACTAACGGAGCATGGAAATCAAATAATCTGATAATAATCAACCAGAAATGAAACTTTGTCATCGACAGTATTAGGTATAAGAGATGAAAAAATGGTATTCTCGATAAGTCGTATATATATCAATTCATGGTCTGCTAGGTTGCAATCGATTACCCCTTATCAACTACTGTTTATTCAAAAAAATAAAGAGAAAATTTTCAGGTTGAGTGGTAGGTATTCATTCGTAAAGATTATTTCCTGAAATATTTTCAGCTGAATGCATCGATATAATAACAAAATACCAATTCTCACATTGAATAAATTTGTATCATCTGATACAGCAAGAACATTTGTTTGAAAGTATAATATTCGAAAATTTGAACAGAGTACGTAAATGACTAGAGTCGTATTTGTCAAAAATAGCCGACTGACTTGACGCGGCTAGATGCGTCACCAATACGTCGCGTTTTCTTTTCGATTTCATTGAAATTCAGAATGAACGTTTGCAATTGAATTGGAAATGTCTCATTATACGAATAAGTTTCGATTATGATCTTGAGATTTCTGGATATCATATATATTTCATTTCATTTCAGTTACGGTGTATACATCGATTTTCTCGAACATAAATCAATTATGACGCTTCATAATATAGTCCTCACTGATTCGGAAAATTGTCTTGCAGCCAATGGAGTTTTTCAGTGTTTTGATTTGAAGGACTGTAGTCTTATTTTGGTGATGTTTTTTTTCTGATTTTCCGTCAACCAGCTGTTGCTCTCCTACAAACGACAACTATCGAAAATCGAAACTCGTACGAGCTAAGACTAATGAGGTCTTACCTTTCAACGTGTGATTCTTAACACGAATGAGTAAAGTGTGGCAATTCATTTTTTATTTCGGTCTATTGCATCTGTTTATTACATTGGTGAGTTTTATTGAATTAACATATTCATTTGAGTCACAGAGAGTAAAAAGTTATTTTCTTTCTCCTATATTGTTAGTTTCATCGCTGAAAAACTCTGTTTTGGTGCACAGAAAAATCAGAAGAAAAAAAGCACAAATGTGCGAAAAAAATTAAAATTCGAAGATTTTGTATATATTACATCTCGTTGGCAACATTGAAAGCGAAACTTTAAGGCGGACGTTCACTTGTGAAGCGTCCTTGGCCCTGAATTTAGACGCCTTGGCACCATTCATAAAATTTCGTACTTAGCAGGTAGGTAGATCTATTTTGAATATTTCACGGTAGAGTTTATTTCACTCATAATTCTCAGATGTTTATGACGACTGGGAAAACTGAGTTTCAGATAATAAAAAATGAAACAGAGTTCACGTTTAAAACTAAAATAAAACAACCTAGAAAAAGAGTAGGTATATCATCAATCACCTTCATTGTGGTAGAGTGTTCAGAAATATAAATACCTATATAGAGAAGTATTTAAATGTTACGAGATTTATTTCAATAGAGTTATTTCTTTATTTGATGAAAACACTTTTACCACATCAGAACTTGTCTCTCGATACGTGTTTCGTTAAGCAAGTTAGCATCATCAGTAGATGGCAGGCAGTTTCAGTCAAGTGAGCAATAAGAGAAGCCAAAACCCGATGTCTAGATCTATGTTTTATTGTTTGTTGTCAGTTTTCGACTCCGAAAACAACATTTGTTGGAAATGCAATGAGGCCAGTGCAAAACTATAATTATAATAAGCCTGAGTTACTTTTTAAAATGTATATTGAAAAGATCAAAAACATATAATCAACTGAAATCTGACAGTCAAACAACAATTTAAAATAAATGTTTGATGTGCCATATAAGGTGCGTTGCATTTTCAATTACCAACAAACATTCATATCCGTGATCACTAATTGTGAACTCATATATTTAGAATCACGAAAAAAACTTTTGGCCACGTCATTCATTGGATATCTGAGAAACCACCTTTTGAAAAGAGTTCAGGCCTAACATAGGACAAGCTAGGTTGTGTGGATTGGTACAGATTTATGTCAACAACAATGTAAATTTTGATGTCAAAAATGTTGACACTCGATGCTCAATTGAAAAAATGTTCCTAATTAACTTTCTGGCATAAATGATCATAAAAATATCGTTTTTTATTTCTAATGTTGCGTGTATACGCTACGAATATTTTCTAAAACTATCTTATTTTAAATTAGTTTTCCTATTATTTTCGAATAAAATCTTGTTATTGTCGTTCTACAGAAGTAACTTTTGCTACTCACAGAATGAATTTGAATGTAAATATTTTATGTGGAAATTACTCTCATCACATGTTGGAAACACAAATTTTTGGTTTTCAATTATTTTATTCGAAAATTGAAGAAACATATTAGGATTTTTTTATTGAATCAAGATATTATATCCAGGATTTCATTGAGTATTTCCTTTTAAGGATAGTTATTTTCAGATTGCTTTCTTATCAACGCTTACACCTCAAAAGTAAATGTTTGTATATCCATCTTTGTCGAATGCACTTTATCTAAAGAATACTTGAAACAGATAAGTAATCGTATAAGCAGATTTAGATGAATCACTTGGTAATACCGAACGAATTCCTGAATTTTATAAATTTTACGTGATAACACTTTTTCTAAAAACACCAAAGAAGAAATGTTTTTTTTTTAGAATTCCATGTTTTCCTTTTGAATTCGAATATGGACAAAACAAAAAACTATTTTAATAAAGCAATATACCTACCCATATCTAGGTCATATGGGTCCAACTTTTTTGGTATGAAAATCATGGAGGTGTTCAAATACCAGAGTGTAGAAATGTCATATACAGTGTGTAAAAGCCAAACGGAATAAATTCATTATTTTGGTTACTATACATATTTAAAAAAAAATCCCGAAACACGTCAAATGTGAATTATAATTTGACATTCTTCAACGTAAAAATGCCACCTCTACCTTCAACCCCTTTCGAATGACAGGTACAACCCCCAATTTTTTAAATGAGAAGTATAGGTTTGTGATATATCGTTTGAGAGGTCTTTTCATTCTCTATATTCAAAAATGTATCCGCTTTCACGTTTATTACAACAATTAAGATAAAGTAAATTAAAATCACGTGGTTAACGAAATTTGATACCTATAATACACTCAAAACTTTTTGCAATATTCTCAGCAAAAACCATAGCAATGTTCTTTTTAGATGGTATCCTTTAAAAAACTGTAAATAATTTCACAAACATAGTCTGGCAGCGATACAACAAAAATTCCGTTTGATGCCTAACGATTGCATATTGCATGTTGTCAATGATGATCTGCATGTTGTCAAATTGCATGTTGTCAAATCTGAACTGAGAAGAACCGAAACTGTTTCAGATTATTCTAATCATTGCACTAGTTTCAAGATGCTTATTTACAAACGCAAAGACGTAGTATTGATATTTTAAAACCTGGTTATTATTGACAATATTTATGAAAACGAAATTACTCTTTTCCATGCTAAATTCATTATAGCACTAGCAGTCATTATATCAACTAACACAGAATCAGTTACCCTAAAAATGACGTAACAATCAACGAACATTGGGGTCGATATATTATCAAATAGTAAAATTAAATTTTCTCTAGTACCATTCAGACAGATGTTTCTGAACATTTTTAGGAATCACACGTTAAAAAGTGAGACCTTGTTAGTCCTTAGCTAGCACAAGTTTCGACTTTTGAGAGTTGTCGTTCGTAGAGGGGCGACAGCTGTTTAACGGAAAAATAGACAGACTGATCAAAATCTACTTACCTATTTTCTTGCTATCCATGATATTGCTATCCATGACGACATTCGAAAAGAGGAGGAAAAACGAATAAAATATCGAGATTTTCCATTCGAACTCCGCAGACTCTATTCAGATCACTATGTCAAGATGGTTGTTCTGATCATTGTTCTGATTATTGGAGTCCTTGGTGGAATGATATTCTCTCTACTCTCGAATCTTAAAATCATACCGGCTTGCCGCACTTAGGCAGACATCTTAGCCGCACAGATGCAGAAGGTTGTCATTCTTGGCTCACTGCGCTTGCTTAGGGCACATGATTCTCGAACCCAGTGATCACTTACCCCACGGTGTGGGGTTGTGTGTGGGGTTGTTATTTATATACTGATGATTTTCACTCAATTTGCAAAGTTTGTATTTAACGCGAAGTTCGGCTGTGTTTCCTATTCTGAATAAATATATGCGTTCCTCGTATCAATATATTTAGTCGGTCGCTGAAACAGCAGCAGAACAAAGGGATTCGATATATAGACTCGCTATAGAAAGCATCTCAGGTGATTCGACAACCTACTCAATGAATTAAGAAAGTTGCTGGCCAGCTAGTGTTGTGTGATCCAACGGGTTCTTACGATCATCTTTCTGGAACCAGAAGTCTCTCTACAAGCCGCTACTATAGCCGACATACACTCAGGTGAGAACCACAGCCACGTAATCTCTCTCGCATTTTTTTTTGTATTCTGAAAAACATTCTATTGGGAACTTCCTCAAATCATACAATCCTATGTTATACTACAGTCCACTTATCTAATGAAGCTACAGTATTTATAGAAAATCACCAAAA
>NW_019295073.1:0-20996 GCF_000500325.1 Leptinotarsa decemlineata
AACTACTAAAGGAAAACTCTCCACCATATCTGTATCATAAAATAAAATACAGAACTGATGTACATTTCCTTTACTTACGGCATAGAAATACTGTTACTATACCTCGCCACCATACTGAGTTTGTTAAACGAGCGTTTTCTTATTGTATTGTTAACCGTCTCAGTCTCAACCTCCCGATTTCAATTTAGTCCAGTCATTTAAGGTTTTTTATGCGGAAAAATTCCTACCGAGCTGAATTTTGGTATATATCTTCACTATAGCGTTTTAATGAAGATGTGAAAAATCGATAGTGATATCGTGCTGGCTAAAAAAAGTTATAAGGGTCGATAGGTCACGAAAATCAGTTTTTCGGGAATATTTCGCGACCTATGGCTCGAAGGTCAATGAAGGTCATTATAAAAAATGTTTTTCATACAATTGTCTACAAAAAATGTCTCTTGCATTTTTCCGTAAAGTCAACCGTTTTCGGACAAGAGCGCTGAGGAAGCAAGTAAAATGCACTCACATAGGGTATTGTATACCGTATACATAGCCTGTTCACTTCACCTCCATGTCAGATGACCATTCTCTTGTAGGACGAGTATGGAAACCGTAAAATAGGCGAACTGCGCGGTACGTTGCCTAAACAGAACATCCATTTCAATAAAACAGTTCTTTTCATTTGCATGTGTTGTTGAATGCTATATCCGTCTATGGTGATTTGGTCAAACACACTGAATAAATGACAACTAATTTGGCAAATTTGGCTACAACAAGATGGCCGACATCAATTCTAAAAATTCAAGTCAAGTCAAGTTAGAAGACCCTATATTTTATGTTGAGTGTATGTAATCCTGGATTACTTTTCCATTAAGACCATTGATAGAAGATCCTGTCAAAAGTGTCCAATATATTTTTTTAATTTTTTTATTCAATAATTCATTTATTCATTTATTCATTCATTCATTCATTCATTCATTCATTCATTCATTCATTCATTCATTCATTCATTCATGCATTCATTCATTCATGCGTTCATTCATTCATGCATTCATGCATTCATTCATTCATTCATTGGTCGGTCGGTAGCCAAGCGACTCGGCGTGGGTGCTTTGTTCACTCACTCGAATTGACTGCCGTGTTGGTCGGTGGTTCAAGCCCTAGTCTGAACGATCGATTTTCACTTGCTATCGTCCAACCCGTGTTAGGAATCACACGTTAAAAGGTAAGACCTCTTTAATCCTTAGCTCGCACAAGTTTCGACTTCTGAGGGTTGTNTTCATTCATTCATTCATTCATTCATTCATTCATTCATTCATTCATTCATTCATTCATTCATTCATTCATTCATTCATTCATTCATTCATTCATTCATTCATTCATTCATTCATTCATTCATTCATTCATTCATTCATTCATTCATTCATTCATTCATTCATTCATTCATTCATTCGTTCATTCATTCATTCATTCATTCATTCATTCATTCATTCGTTCATTCATTCATTCATTCATTAATCCATTCATTCATTCATTCAATCATTCATTAATTTATTTCATGCACTGTTCTACAGGATGAACCCAATTACAGAATAGGGAGTAACAGTGGCATTTACAAATATGTACTTACATAATATAATTTGTGAGTCTATATAAAAAAAATCAAAAATAGAACTGTCAGTTGGCTAAAAAATATCTTTTGATTTGTATAATCTGACAGTTGAAAATATCTAAGACATGACTAACAGAATCAGAGGTATGGCACATTGTATAAATTGGAGATGTTTTCATTATATTTGTACGCGGAGTGTTGAGATAAAATGTGACACTATTCCTAGATGACCGTCTAGGAACCCAAAAATTCAACATATGTAACAGTTGAGAGCAGGTGATGTTATTGTTTATGACCTTGAATAAAAAAACAAATGAATAATGTTTACGCCTTACCTCCAGACTACAAAAATTGTGAGTTACAAGTAATTCATAATATGGTATGTATATGGTATATAATATGGTATGGTATACAACAGGATACGTGCCTTGAAATTCAAATGACATATTAGGAAGTACCTCTGTAGGGCTCTAGTTGGTTTTTATGAACCTGATAGTAGGGACTCCACACGACAGATGTATATTCCAGCCTAGATCGAACAAAAGTGAAATGAAGTAATTTCATTTTTGAAGCTTTTTCGAAGTCTTTTGTGTTTCTAACTAAGAATCCATACATGCCATAAGCTGCTGTTAGAGTAGTACCAATATGTTTATTGACAGAGAGGGATGAATCAAAAGTAACACTCCAGAAAAGGACGCTCTAGAACTTGATTGTTTATGACGTAGTTGTGTGAATTTAAGCTCGTTTTCAGTGAGTAAGACACATTACATTTGTATATGTTGAGAGATAGATTATTTTTCCGACACCATGTAGCAACGCAATTTAAATTCAGGGCGAGACGTTCGCAATTATGTTATATTGTGATAGAGTTTCAAGTCATCTACGTATAAAAGAAAATTGACATCAATCTCAGCTCCGATATCATTAATGAACATATTGAACAGTAGGGGTCCTAGATTTGATCCTTGTGGTACACCAGATGTAGCTATATATTCGATAGACTTGAGGCCATTGACTTGGACGTACTGCTTACGGTTGTGAAAATACGATTTGAAGAGGCTAATTAATTCATTGGATAAGCCAAAAATCGAAAGCTTGTTGAGCGCTTTAGAACGCTCAACGCTCAAGACTTTAGCAAAATGGGTGTAGATAACATCAGTCTGAGACTGACAATCAATACCCTCTGCAATACATTAAGTGATTGTTACAAGATTGGTGGTGGTTGAACGTGTTGATTGAGGCTAATAATGTTGCTGACATGACAATAGATTGTCTTGTCATCTCAAACACTTTATAAAATTTGCACATGATAGAAATTGGTCTGTAATGTTTTATCTCACTTTTATCTCCTTTTTTGAAAATTGGGCAGACTTTCGACATTTTTCATATTGATGGTACAGTTGATGTTTTCAGGCATATATTAATTAGAGTTGTTAGTGGTTGAACCAGAACTGAGGCACAATCTTTAGGGTATGATAAACATTTTCAATACTGAAGTTTTTGATTACGCTGGGAATATCACTACTGTTGTTCGCATGGTCACTTGATGTTGACACTATATAAGAACCACTGAAGAAATCTGCTAAACCATCAAGAATATCTGAGGGATTATCGAGTAGCTTGCCTTCATGTAACATGAATGTTACATGTAGATGATTTGATTTATAGCCAGTCTTCAAGTATGCCCACTGACTATACGTGAAAGATAACATTTTATCTCCGATTCCATTTTATATTTTGACTTGTTAATGAGTGACCAAAACTTATTGGGGTTATGGATAATCTCGCTCTTAGTTTTCTGAATGAATTTTTAATAAGCTATTCCAATGGCTCTTTTGATTTCTGCCCGAAGACGTTTGAATTCTTAAAAAGCGTGAATGTCGCCGTTTCTTTTGTATTCACACCAAAATTTTGTTTTAATTCGAATCAAATACACTGTATAATTTTTCATAAAAGTGAAGACAGGCATCATCTGCATTGCGAAACGCATTTAGGAACGTCCAATCGAGATTGAGGATCAACTCATACATGAGCGGAAAATTAGCTTTTTTAAAATTGTATGCTTGGAAACATGATGCAAATTTATTCTTTTGGTGAATTTTGGAGAAGGAACATTTGGAAACAATGAGGATTCATGATACCGAGTTAGCGTTTCTGATAATGAGTACTGCCAATGATATCGATATGGGCTGTAATATGTATTCCGACCTTTCAACTGCCTACGCCCATGTTCCGAAGAAATGAAAGACGCAGCAGGCGTTCCGCACCGTCCGGAGAAATGGACTGTCCACTTCAAGCCCCCACGACCCTTTCCCGGAATATTGACGATCGCCTCTGGAGCGAGGCAAAACCCTTCATCCCGGAATTTATATGATGTTCGGCTCGCGTCCGGCATTGGTTGCTGCCGGTATCCAATAATGCCACCCGCCATTCCTGTCAAACTGAAATTCTGAAAGAAACCGCACCGAACGATTTCCCTATCATTTTTGTATTTTCCTATCCCATATCATTGAAATGTTCTCTTCTCTGGAAACGAAAGTTTATTGCCGAAAAACAGATGAATATTTAGAACGACAGACACCACTTGAGATGTTTCGAGTAGGTACTCATTGTCAACACTTTTATGGATTAAGACAAGGAATTCGGGCACAAGTGGTTGACCCTTCTCGACTATATTTATGACCCCGAATTTTGTCTGTGATGATTTTTCGAGAGTTACATCGAACACATTTCTTAGCCGATGTATTCAGTCTATCCAGGGATTTCAACCGGAAACTAATCCTAATTCTGCTTCTTCTCGCAACGAAGTTGCACTGTTATTTTCTGTTTGTCGTTTTGTTGATGTTGTTAATGAATTTGGTTGTTGATAAACGCTGTCTTCGTCGAAATATTAATCCACCAATCACCAGTCACGACACTTTCATTGAATCAAATCATTTTCAAAATACTCAAATTGGCTGTGACAACGAATCCTTTGATGGAGATAATTTTGAAGTTTCGGTCATTGAAACTGATATTTTGATATATTCAACTTCTTCCAAAGACAGTGCTGGGTGAGAGGTGAAAATGATTTGAAACAATTAGGAAATTTTGTTTCTAATAATGTGATAATGTTCATAATGGGATCAATTATGTTATCTAGGTTAGGTTAGGTTGGGTCCAAAGTGAGGGGGTTTATTCGACCCTCCACCACAACCTGCATAGGTTTATCTTGGCTCACACCTATTCACACTCGACTAAATAAACCCCAGCTTCTCAACGAAGCCGATTAGTTTGTATGATGAGTGATCTCTGAGGTCAGATGGTAATAGTACGGCTCTGCCGAACTGTAAAAACCTGATAACAGTGACCTGTAAGAGGCCTGTTGGACATTGTAGTTCATCCTTACTGTAGTCCAAAAACTGTTTGGTATCAAGCTTCGAAGGGCGAATAAACGCCTTACCATTATTTAATATTTGTTTGGCATAGCCTAAAGTGATATAACAGGTTCTGACCCTATGAAGCTGCTTGCAGTCTCCTTCTTTGCAAGGGATTCAGCAGCCTCATTGCTTTTCCGGCCAGTATGGCCAGGAATCCAGGAATCTGTTGAGTTGTCCTATCGGGGAGAGTCCTTTTTGCCAATTTGCCACCAGTTCAGACGTTGCTCGGTAGGATCCAAGGGCTTCCAACGCCGTTTAACTGTCCGAGAATATTTTTATAGACTTGCGTATGAGGTTGGACTCTTCCAATCTCCCCGCACACAATTCAATAGCGTAAATTTTCACTTAAAATACAGTCACATAGGTTCCTGAGAAGGTTGATATCTTTGTCCTGGGTCTGCGACTGAAAACACCTGCACCAAAACCGAAAGGTGTTTTTGATCCAACAACTTTCTGCTGTTATTATTTCCTTCTCCCGGAGGATCCAGCTCTCTATTCTCGGGAACAGTTCGTAGTTGACAGTTGGAGGCATGAAGTCAAAGGTCATTTCCAGAATGTTGTAACGTCCAGTGTCAACCAGCAGTCTGTTGTACTCTGCATTAAATTGATTTGTGCAATTGACAATATGCACAAGTCTATATGCCTCTCATTGGCTACCAGATTGGAATACCTCACCATTGAAGGAAAGTGGCATTAGATTGTCAAATTTTCTCCTCGTGATGAATGTGATTATCACAGTTTCACTGGGGTTGACAGACATCTGAAACCTCAGGCACCAAGTGTGAACAACGTCCATCGTACTTTGACCTTACCTAACCAGAGATGATCCTATATATTTAGGTGGTGCATTGTCAAATGCTCCTTCAATATCGAGAAATTCAGCAACCGCAATCTCTTTGTTGTCAAGGGATTGAAAGATTTTCTCTTTAAGGTTTTTTAACGCTTAATCTGTCGATTATCCTGTTTGATGAACATACTGATGGTAATAGGTCGGAAAGACCAATGTTATCTAAATAACTAACACCCATCAGAAAACAACTATTCCCTTGGCTAATACCGCAAAAGTCGTTGGATTATATCCGACAGGTGTCGGTGCAAGACTCTTCACAGAACACTTCATTGTGAGATTTTCACCAGACAGTTTTCACAAAACCCTTTCTGGTATTAGCCAGGGGAGTAGTTATTTTATGATAGGTTTCAGTTTATTAACCTACAATGTAGGTGAGCTAAGACTGGTCTGAATTGAATTTTCATTCAGATAATTTGATTAACAGTCAGTCTTCAAGTACGTTCCCTTACTATACGTGGACTTGTTGAATGACGTCAAATCCAGATTTGCTTGGAGCGGTCACAACTAGTGACGAATCATGGGTACATGGTTGTGACATCGAAACCAAAGTCCAATCGTGAAAGAGCCCAGGACCGCCAAGACCAAAAAGAAACGATCATATGTCAAGATTTTGCTCACTATTTTCTTCGATTACCGTGACATAGTGCATTGGTATTTCTTGCCACATGGTCGTACGGTCAATAAAGAGTTATGCGCCACTAGTGAGGAGCAATAGGAAGAAAACTTTCAGTATTATGGAAAACAAACCATCTGCTCACTCGTCATTTCTTGTTCGTAATTTTTTGGCCAAAAACAACACCATAATTTTGCCTCAGCCCCGTATTCACCAGATTTGGACTCCTGCGACTTTTTCCTATTTACAAGATGAAAGGACGGCGTTTTGCGACGATTGAGGAGATGAAAATCGAACCTCTGTGAGAGCTCAAAGACATACCAGAAAGTGAATATCAAATGAATATAATAATAATAATGTTTATTCACATATATATATCAATATATACATTATATACATTTGATAGAGAATTTACTTGAACAAAGAGACAATATCACAAAAGTCACAGAAGTGATTTGTGCATGATAACATGATAACATAAATATAACAAATGATAACAATATGAATAATAACACATAAATAATGATACTAATTGAAATATTACATTTTCACAATGACATGTTGAAATATCTTCATCATAAAATAAATAGTATTGAAATATCAATCAATCAGTTTTTAATAATCAAATTCGATGGATAAGGTGTAATTAGAACCAAACGTAAACTTTCACAAATGAATCAACAGTCGAAAAGAACGAATTAAACCGGGATACATACAAAATATCCTGTATATTTGTGTACTAATTTTGCTGTAAGATGTTATTTTTCAATTTTTTCAATTATTTCAATATGTTTCAATATGTTTTCAATTCAATTTTGAATTTTGGTATCGATTGTTGAATTTCTATTTCATCAGAAAGAGTGTTGAAAGCCCTAGGACCCAAAAATTGATGACTTTTCTGGCCTACTAACTTGCTCATTAGCGGTTGGACAAATTTGTTTTTTTCTCTGGTATGATACGTATGATTGAGAAGGTCAATTTTTTTTGGAATACTGCAATATTTAGCTGTTCAAAATATATTTGTCTCAGATCAAACGTTTTTGTCTCTTAATATACTTTATCACTGGAGTATCTACTATTTTTATTCAGGATGATTTTCAAGAATCATTTTTGGGATACTTCCACTGCATCAAGGTGTGTTCTTGACACCCCGCCCCATCCGAGAATACCGTATTTCGAGTGTGATTCGACAAGACTTTTGTACAAAACGATTTTTGGATCTTGGTCCAAAGTACTCCGTCACATACTTGAATCTATATAAAATGCATCGCAATTTTTTCAATAGATAGCTAATATGCTGATCCCACCGAAGATGTGAATCTATAACGATTCCTAAATATTTAATTTTTTCTTTTAGTTTTATTGTACATTTTGTTAAAGTAATATCAAACGCAGGAAGAAATGCATCTTGACAGTTAAATGGTTTTTTCGGAATTTATTGATAAGAGGTTATAGTCGAACCACATTTTCGATTTATTGAAGTCTGTTTGAATTTTATTCTTCAGGTAATACCAGTTGTTATCTGTATAAAAAAGGACAGTATCATCAGCAAAGCTTGTGATTTTTCCACTTTTTTCCACACATAGTAGGTCGTTGAGGTATAATGTGAATAATATTGGTCCCAGTACCGTTCCTTGGGGTACTCAACATGTAATGGATTTTTTCCGACACGTTTTCCCTTTGAATTTCAATTTTTGCCCTCGGTCTGTTAGATAATTCTTTAATAATGAATATGATGAACCACTTATACCTATGTCCTCAAGTTTTCGTAGAAGAATGGAATGGTCAACGGTATCGAAAGCCTTCGTGAGATCTTTTAATACTGATATCGATGGAATACCTTTATCTAATGCATTGTATATGTCTCCAGTTAATACCTGAATTGCGTCCTGGGTAGATTTTCCCTCCCTAAACCCGTAATGTGTTGTTGAAAGTAATCCATATCTGTTAATGAATTTGCTCAATCTATTGTATCTGAGATTATATCTTAGAGGGACTACTTTGAAGGAGACAATATCGTACTTAGTTCAACCTCCTTCATATTGTTTACAAATGGAACATTTCTCTCCACTCATCGATTCAGGCTGTTTTATTATCATATCTTCCTCACAAAGTTGATGCTAACTCCTTGGAAACTCCGATTTCATTCCAGTACATTATCCCCCCAACCCAAGATATTTCCGTCCCAAACACGAGCCAGCTATGGCAATTAGGAGCATGAGGTATGAGTAGTCCAGACCGGACTCTGCAAATTAATAGCGGTAATATAAGTCTTCTCCCTGCATGGTTGTTTACTGTACGACCATGCCAGAAATTACGTCGAGGTGACCATTGATTACTCGTCTCTAGTTATACTGGCGATTTATCTTTCATACTGCCGCACTATCCCTAACTTTAATTCTCTTATCGAACACACGAATCGTTGAACATTGGATGCGAGTTGATTGAAAATGTGGTGGATTTGGAAGGAAAGATAAACGACAGGTGAATACATTCATGTTTCGAAGACGGAAAGACTTCAAATACATTTTACAAAAGATGTGGAAACAAAGAGTTTGCTACCAAAGTCAATGTTATCGGGCAACATTGATTTCTAAAATATTTCTGATGTTGAGTATATTTTATATTTCAGATTTTACCAAGCGGTAACTGCTATCAATTATGACTTACCTAATCTTCATATATTCTCAATTAATCAATATCTACAACTAAATGCATCTAAGACTAATGCAATAAATTTTGAAAATAAAGTTGATTCACAAGTGTTCAAACAAGAATACTCCGCAAAGATTTTATGGCCATACACAATTTAGCGAAAGAGTAAAAAACTTTGGGGTGTGGTTTGATGAAAACTTAAGATTTTCGCACCTATAAGTAACTGTTAACAAAAAGCTTGTACAGCTCTGAAACTTATACTTCAGTCTCTTCTATGCGAGTCATTAGTATTATCTAAATTGGATTTCTGTGACATTTTTTATAATTCTTGTTTGAATTCATTTGATACAAATATAATACAAAAATTGCAAAATTCATGCCTACCATTTATTTTTGTTATTCACAAATTCGAGCATATCAATCACACATTTGAAATAACTGAATGGTTACATATGAAAAATTGTCGAGAAATGCATTCTACCATGTTTTATGGTAAACTACTGAAGGAAATCTCTCCACCATATCTGTATCATAAAATAAAATACAGAAATGATGTACATTTCCTTAACTTAAGACATAGAAATACTCTTACTATACCTCCCCACCATACTGAGTTTGTCAAACGATCGTTTTCTTATTGTGTTGTTAACCGTCTCATTCTCAACCTCCCGATTTCAATTACCCATCACTACATAAACTCAAAGTTCTTCTTGACTATTATTTTTCTCAACAATAATACATTATTCGGATTGAAATTTTTCCTTTGGTCAAATAATCGCTTTACTTGCATTCTTCCTCTATTGATTTGATTCAATTTATTAATTAATTTTTATTGGCCTCATCAGCGCGGTGCAGCCAAGTGTGAAGATGGGCAACACTTGTTTGCCGAAAGCAGGAGAAGTCAGGAGACTCTGACGCATAAATGAGACCGAATTTGACGATGGCATAGGTATGTTGGCTTTGAGGACCGCTGTGGTTCATCTGCATATACCTGCGAGCCTACAAGAAAAAATCTAACAGGCTCAAATCGCACGATCTCGGTAGCCTGTTCACTTCACCTCCATGTCAGATGACCATTCTCTTGTAGGACGAGTATGGAAACCGTAAAATAGGCAAACCGCGCGGTACGTTGCCCAAACAGAACATCCATTTCGATAAAATAGTTTTTTCATTTGCATGTGTTGTTGAATGCTATATCCGTCTATGGTGATTTGGTCAAACAGACTGAATAAATGACAACTAATTTGGCAGATGTGGCTACAACAAGATACCCGTTATCAATTCTAAAAATTAAAGTCAAGTCAAGTTAGAAGACCCTATATTTTATGTTAAGTGTATGTAATCCTGGATTACTTTTCCATTAAGACCATTGATAGAAGATCCTGTCAAAAGTGTCCAATATATTTTTTTAATTTTTTTATTCAATAATTCATTTATTCATTTATTCATTCATTCATTCATTCATTCATTCATTCATTCATTCATTCATTCATTCATTCATTCATTCATTCATTCATTCATTCATTCATTCATTCATTCATTCATTCATTCATTCATTCATTCATTCATTCATTCATTCATTCATTCATTCATTCATTCATTCATTCATTCATTCATTCATTCATTCATTCATTCATTCATTCATTCATTCATTCATTCATTCATTCATTCATTCATTCATTCATTCATTCATTCATTCATTCATTCATTCATTCATTCATTCATTCATTCATTCATTCATTCATTCATTCATTCATTCATTCATTCATTCATTCATTCATTCATTCATTCATTCATTCATTCATTCATTCATTCATTCATTCATTCATTCATTCATTCATTCATTCATTCATTCATTCATTCATTCATTCATTCATTCATTCATTCATTCATTCATTCATTCATTCATTCATTCATTCATTCATTCATTCATTCATTCATTCATTCATTCATTCATTCATTCATTCATTCATTCATTCATTCATTCATTCATTCATTCATTCATTCATTCATTCATTCATTCATTCATTCATTCATTCATTCATTCATTCATTCATTCATTCATTCATTCATTCATTCATTCATTCATTCATTCATTCATTCATTCATTCATTCATTCATTCATTCATTCATTCATTCATTCATTCATTCATTCATTCATTCATTCATTCATTCATTCATTCATTCATTCATTCATTCATTCATTCATTCATTCATTCATTCATTCATTCATTCATTCATTCATTCATTCATTCATTCATTCATTCATTCATTCATTCATTCATTCATTCATTCATTCATTCATTCATTCATTCATTCATTCATTCATTCATTCATTCATTCATTCATTCATTCATTCATTCATTCATTCATTCATTCATTCATTCATTCATTCATTCATTCATTCATTCATTCATTCATTCATTCATTCATTCATTCATTCATTCATTCATTCATTCATTCATTCATTCATTCATTCATTCATTCATTCATTCATTCATTCATTCATTCATTCATTCATTCATTCATTCATTCATTCATTCATTCATTCATTCATTCATTCATTCATTCATTCATTCATTCATTCATTCATTCATTCATTCATTCATTCATTCATTCATTCATTCATTCATTCATTCATTCATTCATTCATTCATTCATTCATTCATTCATTCATTCATTCATTCATTCATTCATTCATTCATTCATTCATTCATTCATTCATTCATTCATTCATTCATTCATTCATTCATTCATTCATTCATTCATTCATTCATTCATTCATTCATTCATTCNATTATTATTTATACCATTGAATAGCATTTTTATAGTCTTTTCAATGATGTATCACAAGTAGGGGTTTGCGATTTAAACTTTTTGAGTTTTGGTGGGTGGTGCCTAGGGGGTTGATGGGGGTGGTTTCAAGCATTTTTTGATATCAGCTTTAGCTCGTGAGATATAAGCCCATTGTAAGTTGTGAATTGACACACTGTTTAAACAATCTCTTGATTTTGTAATAAATGAATTATTGTAATGATAAACCCTCGCGGGATACAGATCTACAGCCAAACTATTGCGATCGTACAATTTCTACATCAGTTTAACCGTACACCGTGCATGATTTCCAATTTTCCTCTTCCCACATTCTCTTACAATGTCTCGAAAAGGCAATTTAATTCTTTATGCGCTAATTTCACGGGGGTGATAAACTCGCCTTAATATCATTTTATCGGCGGATAAATTTTGCTCGTCAACTTCATAAAATATGGATCGATCCGTTTTAGTGGAAATGGGAAAGGCATAAAACAAGTTCCGGACAAATATAATTTAGGTCGGAAGATTTATAACTGGCGAGTTTTACAATCGACGTTAACATTTAACGAGTCGATGTCGGAGGGAAGGAAAATCTCATTGCGATGCTTGGAGTCATCAATATTTCACTTCTCTTCCGCTGCCAGACCATGCAGACATGGGCGCAAGCGGAATTTTTGAGAAAGTTTTTTTCAGTTGTAGATTTTTTGACACCTTCTGTATATTTCAGTAATAACGCAAAACTGATACATCAGCAGGGCCACATATTTTTATTATTTGTTTCTTGGAAATAACGACTTCGAAAGTCGAAATTTTGACTTTAATCCTGGAATCTCGAGTATAGTCAAAATTAAAGATTGAAGTCAAAATTTCTAGATTTGAGTCGAAATTTCGAATTCAAAGACGTTATCTCGAGATGAAAGTTTAATCTTGTAATTTCGATTATGAAGTCGGAATTTTAGGATTGAAGTCAATATTTCAAGTAAGTCTAAATTTCGATTTCAAAGTCGTAATCTCCGAGAGCAAAATCGCAATTTTGACTTCAATCTCGTAATTTCAAGTATACAGTCGAAATTTCAAAATTGAAGTCAAAATTTCTAAATTTAAGTCGAAATTTTGAATTCAAAGACGCCATTTTGAGATAAAAGTCTAAATTTTGACTTAATTCTTGTAATTCCAAATATAAAGTCGGAATTTCAGGATTGAAGTTCATATTTCAAGATTCAAGTGGAAATTCAGAACTTAAAGTGATAATTTTGAAATCAAAGTCAAAATTTAAGTCAAAATTCCGAATTCAAAGTCATAATTTTGAGATTAAGATTGGAATTATGACTTCCATTTTGTAATTTCGAGTATTGAGTTGAAATTTCGAAATGAAAGTCAAAGTTTCAAGATTAAAGTCGAAATTTTGAATTCAAAGTCGAAATTTCGAAATTAAAGTTGAAATTTCAAGATTTAACTCAAAATTCCGAATTCAAAGTCGTAATTTTGAGATTGAAATTGAAATTATNTCGAAGTCGAAATTTCCAGATTGAAGTGAAAATTTCGAGTTTGAAGTCGCAATTCGAAATCAAAGTCAAAATTTTGACTTTAATCTCGTTATTTCGAATTTGTAGTTGAAATTTCGAAATTCTAGTCAAAATTTTAGAACGAAAGTCGTAATTTCAGAATTTGAAGTTGTAATTACGAAATTGAAGTCAAAATTTTGACTTCAATTGCATCATGATTTTTTTCATTTGTGAAATAAAAGTTTTTCATCAACCAATCGCAATATTTTGCTCCTTGTATTTTAGCTCATAATTTGGAATAACTTCTGTCAACTACACAGCAAAACACAATGCATACTCGATACTATACTTTCCTTCAAACCCTAAATTGGACCCATAACCCAACTGTATTAGTTTTTCCCCATTCCTCATGATCAGAGTCAAATCGAACTCAATCAAGTTCTTAACCTCTCTTCGAAAAATAATCGAAAACTTCAACGTGTGCTGTGTTCCCAGTCCTTTTCGAAGCCTACGGCGAACAAAAGAACCGGGAATAATAAAAGTTTTGTTTCAGTTATTTGCGCTTTCATCAAGAAAGTTGAGTTAGGAGTGCCTGAGGCGAGGCCATCAAAGTTTGATAAGTTTTCCCGTAACGGGATGAAACTCCACGTTTCTGGACAACGGTCATTTTTCTTTTCGGGCTCCAATCTACGCAGTTCTTGCTTGATTTATTTTGTTCCCTCCGTTGGAAATCTCTTCGAAAGATGCAGTACTGAATATAAAACGTGAGATTTGGACAGGTTGTATTGATAACGCCATGCAATAGAGCGGTAGCAGTAAATTATACAGTGTCGTTCATCAAGTTTGCAACAAATGTGATTTTTGTAATTTTTTTTATCAATTGCAAGAATATAACATAAAAATGTTGGTCAGTTTCATTATTTTAATTCGAGTTTGAAGGTTGTCGATTTTTGGATTGCTTTCCTAACGTATCGCTGGTGGGAGTGGCTGGCTTCTTCATAGGTTCATACATCTTGAGAGAAATAAACCCAAGTAGTGGGTATGAACCTTCGATGAAGCTAACCAAATCAGCCAGTGAAACGTCAGAAAGAAATTCCAAAGATCGCCTTCAAACCCGAATAAAATAGGGACACCTCTAAATTCTTGTTTATACTGAAATGGGTAAATTTTTAGGAGTGAACAATTTTTGGGAAGTTTTTGGCTTTCTACTACTCCATCTCAATACAAAAAACATCAAAATAAGTAACTCTATACATGGATGTGTAGATCATGCAAAGAAGTAACTTTCAGACACAAACTAGAAGAAAAAACCCTCCGGAAACAGCTCCACAGCTCCATTCATTCAGTGTAGAACTCCTGTGAATAATATCTATTTTATTTCATTTTGAATGTTTGGAATAACAACTGAGTAAAGGATAGTGTCTTCTGTAAAATTCAGTATTCATATAAAAGTATTTGTTTCGAAAGAATTTTTTCTTTCGTATAATTCAATGTTTATATGAAATTAGCTGTTTCAGGAGGGCTTTCTTCCAGTTTGTGTCTGAAAGTTGCTTCTTTGCATGATTTACACATCCATGTATAG
The DNA here is from genome assembly GCF_000500325.1 of Leptinotarsa decemlineata. Taxonomy (NCBI): domain Eukaryota; kingdom Metazoa; phylum Arthropoda; class Insecta; order Coleoptera; family Chrysomelidae; genus Leptinotarsa; species Leptinotarsa decemlineata. The sequence continues at coordinate 15,030 of NW_019295073.1, forward strand.
TTACTTACTTTCAAATTGATTACTTCCTTCCTTTCTTTGGGGGATTCCCTCATTTTTTTGTATCAAGATGGAGTAGTAGAAAGCCAAAAACTTTCTTTCACTCTAAATTCTCTTTCGATCAAAAAACTTAATATTTTCTAGGACTAACAATTTGGCCATTCAGTAGCTCGAAAATGAAAATTTGACCAAAGTGCACGTTTTGCTCAATAGATTGAGATTTAAAATTTCTAAGGTATAAGGTATATCTAAAGTATAATTAATCCATCCTAGTCAATAGTTGGTATATCCTTCTTATAAGCTCATCTCATAATATTCTATAACTATTAAATACAGTTTATTGTATGATTTTCACTATGAAAGGGTTTTACAAAAACCGCGACACGTGTTTCGTTATACAATAGCTTTTTCAAGCATAAACACGTGTCGCGGTTTTTGTAAATAAGTTCATGCCCGAGGGAGCTATTGTATAACGAAACACGTGTCGGGGTTTTTGTAAACAAGTTTACGCTTGAGGAAGCTATTGAACAGCAAAAAACGTGTCGGGGTTTTTCAAAACAAGTTTACGCTTGAGGAAGCTGTTGAATAGCGAAACACGTGTCAGGCTTTTTGTAAACAAGTTTACGTTTGAAGAAGCTATTGAATAGCGAAACACGTGTCGAGGTTTTTGTAAACGAGTGTACGCTTGGTTGAGACCAAGTTTCTTATAATGAAACACAATAAAGGATTACACATATTAACGGTCTTCTTAATGTGGGATTTAAAAATCATTTTGGAATCCATTATCACTCCCAAATCACGAACTTCATCAACTATTTTGATTATCCTATTTCATATTGAAAATCAATGGGATTTCTATTTCTGTTGAAGGTTATTTTGTGACATTTATCGAGATTTAAGTATAGGCTACTATTGCTCCAGATTTCTGCAAATGCTTCAAAATCATTCTGAAATCTCTCACAGTCCTGGATTTTTTTGATGGTTCGATAAATCTTGAGGTCATCGGCATATAACAAAAAGTTGGAATGTTGAAATACTTCAACAATATTGTTAATGTTAATTATAAAAAGTAATGGTCCCAAGTGACTCCCCTGTGGTACACCTGATGTAACCACAAAAGGTTCTGACTGGTAACCATTAACATCCACAACTTGATGCCTTCCCGTAGAGTATGACGATATCCACACCAGAAGATGTGAAGTTGTGACTTATTTTATTGAAATCCTTGCTGAAATCCGTATAGATCATGGGTATTTCGTTGTTCTAGCAACCCGTAAGCTGAGTCATGTTTGCTATTAACAGCATGTTACTCACATCACTCACGCGTACCACTTCGGTACGCGTACCACCGGTTGGGAACCCTACAGTGACAAGTATCTGAAAGGAGTTCTTTATTTACTGTGAATTTCTGTAAATGGCACCCAAATAAGATTAATTTACCAAGTAACCCTTTTCAATACTTACGATTGAACTTATACAGACATCATTCGAATTTTTTTTTTTCATACATGATGGAATTGGCAGATAATTGAGGATATTCCATAACTAACGCATTCAGAAACCACTTTACTGTGAGATTTGAACACAACACGTGTTCCGTCATACTCTGATTATATTGATGAGTGAACGCAGTACTGCTATTTTGTGGCGTCATACTCTGATTATATTGATGAGTGAACGCGGTACTGCTATTTTGTGGCGTCATACTCTGATTATATTTATGAGTGAACGCGGTACTGCTATTTTGTGGCGTTATGCTCTAATTGTATTGATGAGTGAACGCGGTACTGCTACTTTGTGTTGATATGCATGTCTGGACGAAATTTTCGGAATTCGTAGGTTGCCTTAGCGATCACGTTGATCAGCCTTTCAGAAGGACGCTGATGAGTTTAACCCCATCGAAAGTATCCGTCCCTGTCCGGGTTTGAATATTATATAGAGAAAATCAAACAGCAAATAAAGTAGACGGGAAATGGTGGATCCAACACCGCTCTGCCTCTGCTCCGGCGTAGCTTAATGGCCGGATCCCGGAAATTGTGAGCACATATATCTCGCGCCAGATTTATGAAAGTGCTTTTCTTCCAAGAGTGTTGGGTCGGCGGGGAAAGGGGCGGGATATATACAATAGCGGCGACCCCGCACCTGCCCGCAAACGTAATTCTGCTCTGCCGTCTCTGGAAACTGCCGACGGTCCGAAATATTACCTCTTGAATTGGACTGGAAGATTTTTTCATGAGTAGTTCATACGCCTTTGCGAAATTGCCAAACCGATACGAATCATTTGACAGTACCGAACTAGAATCATTAATGAACATATTGAACAGTAGGGGTCCTAGATTTGATCCTTGTGGTACACCAGATGTGGCTATATATTCGATAGACTTGAGGCCATTGACTTGGACGTACTGCTTACGGTTGTGAACATACTATTTGAAGAGGGTAATTAATTCATTGGATAAGCCAAAAGTCGAAAGGTTTTTGAGCGCTTTAGAACGCTCAACGCTCAAGACTTTAGCAAAATCGGTGTAGATAACATCAGTCTGAGACTGACAATCAATACCCTCTGCAATACATTAAGTGATTGTTACAAGATTGGTGGGGTGGTTGAACGTCCTTTCATGAAACCGTGTTGATTGAGGCTAATAATGTTGCTGACATGACAATAGATTGTCTTCTTAAGAAACATCTCAAACACTTTACAAAAGTTGCACATGATAGAAATTGATCTGTAATTTTTTATCTCACTTTTAGCTCCTTTTTTGAAAATTGGGGAGACTTTCGACATTTTCCATATTGATGCTACAGTTGATGTTTTCAGGCATATATTAATTAGAGGTGTTAGTGGTTCAACCAGAGATGAGGCACAATCTTTAATGATGAATGCTGGAATATGATCAGGTCCCGCAGTAAATTTAGGCTTTAATTTATTTAGGGTATGATAAACATTTTCAATACTGAAGTTTTTGATTACTAAGCTGGGAATATCACTACTGTTGTGCGCATGGTCACTTGATGTTGACACTATATAAGAACCACTAAAGAACCACTGCAAAACCATCAAGACTATCAGAGGGATTATCGAGTAGTTTGCCTTCATGTAACATTTTATATCCGATTCCATTCATATATTTTGACTTGTTAATGAATGACCAAAACTTATTGGGGTTATGGATAATCTCGCTCTTAGTTTCCTGAATGAATTTTTTATAAGCTATTCCAACGGCTCTTTTGATTTCTGCCAGTAGACATTTGAATTCTTAAAAAGCGTGAATGTCGCCGTTTCTTTTGTATTTGCACTAAAATTTTGCTTTAGTTCGAATTTTCTTCATCAATGCACCATCAAAGTAGGCTGGAGAATTATTTTTAGATGTTATCGAGAATTTTGGCACGCAGCGATCAAATACACTGTATAATTTTTCATAAAAATGGAGACAGGCATCATCTGCATTGCGAAACGCATTTAGGAACGTCCAATCGAGATTCCGCTCATACATGAGCGGAAAATTAGCTTTTTTAAAATTGTATGCTTGGAAACATGATACAAATTTATTCTTTTGGTAAATTTTGGTGAAGGAACACTTGGAAACAATGAGGATTCATGATACCGAGTTAGCATTTCTAATAATGAGTACTGCCAATGATATCGATATGGACTGTAATACGTATTCCGACCTTTCAACTGCCTACGCCCATGTTCCGAAGAAATGAAAGACGCAGCAGGCGTTCCGCACCGTCCGGAGAAATGGACTGTCCACTTCAAGCCCCCACGACCCTTTCCCGGAATATTGACGATCGCCTCTGGAGCGAGGCAAAACCCTTCATCCCGGAATTTATATGATGTTCGGCTCGCGTCCGGCATTGGTTGCTGCCGGTATCCAATAATGCCACCCGCCATTCCTGTCAAACTGAAATTCTGAAAGAAACCGCACCGAACGATAAAACATGACATTCCCAAATACATAACTCAGCCGGCCCCCGCTCAATTGGGGTGCCCCGGCAGCGGTCTATCTGGCGCAATAAAAACAAAAAGTTATGGCATTTTTAGCGCGAGGGCTTGCAGAGGGGATCCAGAGGAAGCCAGGAGATATATTACGTTGCGTCTTGGAGTCTCGTTGGCTTTTATTGGTTGGCAGAAATTGATATAACTCTGGAATATTCCTGTGCTGAATATTTCGCTTGAAATTGTTTTCCGAATTTTATCTCAGCAGCCGTTTGAGAAACTGGCGAACGAAACCAATAAGACTACGGGTAGGTAGTATCATTCACTATACAAATATAACAGACCACTCAAGGACAATACTACAAATAGTTACAAAAAGCACGCATAACAATGAATCTAACAGCAAATATATTCTATACATAAATTATAAGAAATTATACAAAAAGTTANTTATCATGATTTACTAGCTGCATATTTTTAAAAATGTTAATTTATATGAAAATGACGTATGCTCGAGAGGATGCATCTGTCATTTTTTCTAAAAAAACTCGAATAACTCGAAAACGGTTCATTTTGGATATAGGGTATAATACCTACACGAGTTGTAATCTAAATCATGGGAAGAATTCAAAAATGAGGTGAAATACAGGGTTTGCCTTTGAAAATAACAAAGAAGACGTCACTTGCGGTGAAACCCAAAACGTCACCTCAACGGAAATATTTCAGTTGAATTCTCTATTAGTTCTTCATCCATCTTATCAATTTTCAGAATCGCACCACTCTCAGTTTTCTATATATAGATCGCGTTAACTCGTGAAGATATACCCTGTATTTATGGTAGGTACCTTCGAAAAATGTATTCATATATTTAATGAATTCATACCTGACCTTTTCAACTAGATTCATGTATCAGAAAGTAGGCATACGAGTAGGTAATAAGTTAGAGCAGCGGTTTTCAAACTGTGTTACCCGTACCCCATGGGGGTACGCGAAAGTTTTTAGGGGGTACGCGGGACCAACAAAATAAAACAAACCTTAAAATTTGAATTTTGTTAGATTCTTTTTTGTTTTGAAAACCAGCACGAGTGGAAAAACTGTGTGTTGGTGTGTATGGATGGTGCAAAAGCTATGAGCGGTCACATCACAGGGCTGGTAGGCCATATTGAAACGGTTTCAACTGACTGTAAGTTCACTCATTGTGTCCTTCACCGAAAGGCTTTGGCGGCTAAGCAACTCCCTGAGGAACTTCAAGAGGTCCTTGATCAGAGTGTGAAAGTTGTGAATTTCATCAAAACTGGGCCACAAAAATCTCGCTACTTTAAAATTCTATGCCAGGAAATGGGAGCCTACATGAAAACTTGTTGCTTCATACTGAAGTACGATGGCTTTCACGGGGAAATGTTTTGTCCCTTGTGTTTGAACTCCACAAAGAATTACATATTTTTTTATCGAACACAAATCGCATTTGTCTTCAGTACCCACTGGCATATTTAAGTGATATTTTTGAAAAACTCAACATCTGGAATTTGTCCATGCAGGGCAGTATTTCTGATATTTTTTATGTAGCAAAGGAAACTGATGCAATGGTAAAAAAGATCAATCTCTGGGAAAAAGAAATACAAAAAAACAACTGAGCCTTTTGAAAGATTGCACAAATTTTTGCAAGATAATGAGACAAATGTATCTGATTTTACTAATCTCAAGACTCAAATGGGCCAGCACTTGAATAAACTGCAGATCCGGATAAGAGAGTACTTTCCACCTTTGGAGAAACAGTATGACTGGATACGTGACTCCTTTGTTGTTGATGCTACAGACACTAACCTATTGTTGAAAAGAAGCAGCTCATTGAAGTTTCGTCTGATCCCACATTGAAAAACAAATATTTCAGTTATGGTAATACATTGTTGAATTTCTGGATCAGTATTGGAAAGGAACAAAGAACTATCTAGTACTGCTGTTAAATTTCTTGTTGGGTTTTCCACCACTCATTTATGTGAAAGAGGTTTTTCAAGTTTAACATATCTTAA
>NW_019295074.1:0-19967 GCF_000500325.1 Leptinotarsa decemlineata
TGTCTTTATAATCACGACTCTTCGTTTTCCATAAACACGGAAAACTTTTATATAGCTCTATAAAATCAGTCATTAACGCTTTAGAAAAATGTCTTTAATCTGATGACATGATTATTTCTGGACAGAGTTTATAACAGTAACTGATCAACCCAAAAAATCCGTGAGACACTGAACTGGACATGTATGCGCACTAAACTTGCACGCTCAAACTTGTGCATACATGAATTCCGGTCGAATTGGAAAACTTGTGCGACGTACATGTTTGCGATTTTTTCACCACACATGTATGACGCACATGTATGCTAGTCTGTGGCCACCTTTAGATTCACTAGTCATGTTAAAAACTTAATGAAAACAGCTTATACCGTGTGTCCGGAAAGTATGGAATAAATTCGATATTTCCAAAACCAAAGGTCGTTTTACAAATACCTGAAGCACGTCGATTTTCAATTTCAATATTCTACATTTCACAACAAAATTATTTCATCATACAGGGTGATCCATATAAATGTAATGACGTCATCGGTAATTTATTCACAAGCAACACCCTGTGTTTAGTGTCAGTTTTAGATAATCCGTAACGAGCTGATTCCGAAAAGGTATAATACTTGGGGTCTAACGGACCCCAAGTAACGAATTCAAACGTCTTCGGGCAGAAATCAAAATAGCCATTAGAATAGCTTATAAAACATTCATTCAAAAAACTAAGAGCGAGATTATCCATAACCCCAATAAGTTTTGGTCATTCATCAACAAGTCAAAACATACGAATGGAATCGGAGATAAAATGTTACATGAAGGCTAGCTACTCGACTCAAAACTCGAAATTCCGATTCTTATTAGTCAATGGGCTATGCTTGAAGACTGGCAGTAAACAAATCTAAAGCAAATGGAACTTCAAACGTTCAAGCCAGTCTCTATATACCAATTTTTTTCTTTTCACTTTTAACCCTTACGTACAACCACCCACATCATGCAAACGATCAGATTAACATACCAACATTTTCAAAAATACGTAGGACATTGATGCCATCAATATCTGACGCGCTCGAGATAGCAACAGCAGTTTTTTTACATATTTAAAATTTATAGCCGCTTCCCCCACCGATGAAAAGGTATATATTATATAACATTTTTTTCTTCTTATCATCTAAGCTTTGCAACCTAATATGTCTCAATAACGCTCGAGTAAATCCCCATTTTGCATCGTGGGCTCCCCTGCTAAGAGATATCAACCTGCCTAGGAACCTATGCGACTGTATTTCAAGCGGAAATTTACGCTATTCAATTGTGCACGTTCAAGCCAGTCTCGATATACCTACACAGTAGGTTTAATGGACTGACGCCTATCAGAAAACAACTACTTCCTTGGCTAATACCACGAAGGGCGTTGGATTATATCCGACAGGCGTCAGTGCAGGAATCTTCACAGAAAATTTCCTGCATATGCAATTGGCAATACAACTGAAAAAGTCGACCTTCAATTTTGGAACTAGCACACTTGCAGACCGGTTTCGGGCTCCTTAACCACTCATCAGTGCAAGATAGTGACCATCATCGACCTAAAGGCAATGATATTCCACAATTGAAGCCCGAAACCGGTCTGCAAGTGTGCCCGTTCCAGAATTGAAGGTCGACTCTTTCAGTTGTATTGCCAGTTGCATATGAAGGAAATTTTCTGTGAGGATTCCTGCACTGACGCCTGTCGGATATAATCCAACGCCCTTCGTGGTATTAGCCAAGGGAGTAGTTGTTTTCTGATAGGCGTCAGTCCATTAAACCTACTGTGTAGGTATATAGAGACTGGCTTGAACGTTTGAAGTTCCATTTGCTTTAGATTTGTTTACTGCCAGTCTTCAAGCATAGCCCATTGACTAATAAGAAAAGTTTTTCTTCCTTATTCAGAGGAATCGGGCAAATTACGGATATGCAGTTGGTTAGTACCTCGTCCACTAGATGGAGTGACATTTTTGATGTTCGCTCCAACTTCGGAAGAGGAATGAAATACTCTGAAAGAATTCCGATTTTCAATTGTGGAATATCATTGACTTTAGGTCGATGATGGTCACTATCTTGCACTGATGAGTGGCTAATAAGCCCGAAACCGGTCTGCAAGTGTGCCCGTTCCATAATTGAAGGTCGACTCTTTCAGTTGTATTGCCAATTGCATATGCAGGACATTTTCTGTGAAAATTCCTGCACTGACGCTTGTCTGATATAATCCAACGCCCTTCGTGACATTAGCCAGGGGAGTAGTTGTTTTCTGATAGGCGTCAGTCCATTAAACCTACTGTGTAGGTATATAGAGACTGGCTTGAACGTTTGAAGTTCCATTTGCTTTAGATCGAAATTCCGACTTTGATATCAACATTTTGAGTTCAATTTCGAGTTTGATTCCGAAATTTGGACTTCAAACATGAAATTTAGACCTAAATCTCTGAATTCCGACTTGAAACTCAAAATTTCAATTTTATTCTCGGAATTTCGACATCAAACTCGTAATTTTAACTTCAATTTCGAAATTTCGACTCAAAACTCGAAATTTCGACTTTGATCTCGAAATGTCGACTTCAATTTCGAAATTCCTACCCAAAGCTCGAACTTATGAGTTCAATTCCTAAATTTCAACTTTGAACTCAAAATTTTGACTTAGATCCCTAAATTTTGACTACAAACATGAAACGTAGACTTAAATCTAAAAATTCCAATTTGAAACTTGAAATTTCGACGTCAATCTCGAAATTTCGATTTTTATCTCGAAATTTCGACTTTGATCTCGAAATTTGATTTCAATTTTGAAATTTCAACTTGAAATTCAAAATTTCGACTTTGATCTTAAAATTTCTACTTCAATCCCGAAATGTCGATTTAAAACTCGAAATTTCTATTTTGATCTCGAAATTTTGACTAAGATCCCTAAATTTTGACTTCAAACATAAAATTCAGAGCTAAATGTAAAAATTCCGATTTGGAACTTTAAATTTCGACTTCAATTCTGTTGGTCATTTAACAATGAGAAAGCAATCCAGTAATAAATACATGACTTTACCTTGAATGTTAGAGCTGTAGTCCTTGCTGTATTTGACAGTAACCTAAACGTGGAATAAATTCTTGTTGAACCTTGTTTATGGTTTCTTGAGAAATATTCTTTATTTCTGTTCGAATTATCTCTTTTAATTCTTGAATATTTGCTGGGTTCGTTTTATAAACAACATTCTTCAGATTGACCTACATAAAGAAATCCAACGGATTCAAGTCTGGCGACCTCGCGGGCCATTCAATATGTCCACGTCTACCAATCCATCGGTTTGTAACAATTGATCGAGATACCTTCGAACATCTGCATAAACCATAATCTGTAGGTATGTTGGCGCGTCTAAAGTTCCATCTAAAAAGTAGGGTCCGATGATCATGTTTCTTACAATGCCAGACCATACATTTACTTTTTGCGGTTATTATGTATGATGCTCACGCATCCAGTGGGGGGTTTTCTTTGGCCCAGTACCTACAATTCTGACGGTTGACCCCAACATTTAATGTATCATCAGAAAAAATTATATTTTTTACGAGGAGATGGTCTCAGTGATAGTTATCCATCATGACTGCACAAAATTCTATTCTTNGATAATGAAGGATACATATCAGAAAGCAGCACAGAACGAATAAGTGTAATAAAACGTATGCAATATGAGAGGCACTTGCCAGGAATATGACAAACGAGAAATTGCTGCTGCCAAGCTGAACGGAGATGAAACTTCCTCCCTCTCTACCTTTGAATGTGAAGGAAGGGGTGGTTTTTCTTCGAGTTGGGTGAGGACTTCACGGCGTGCGAATGGAAAACTGATTTTTTCCCATTCTTCTTATGTGTGGCAAACAAATACTTTCACTACAATTCAATTCACTTCAATATATTTCAAAACCATTATACATACTGTCATATAATGGTTTGCTCATTAACCTTCACATATAAAAACAGTTCCCTTTTTTGTACCTTTCTGTCGACCTGCGATAAGCAGAAAACACATTGTGAGTTGATAATTAGAGTGCGACATTAAACAGTTCAAATTTACGTAGCGGTGTTATAATTTCCACACCTTGGTCTTTACCTGTAAACTTTCAGGATATAACACAAACAAACATCAATGTCAAAAACAATCAAAAACAATTCAAAAATGACTCACTGGAGTGAACTCATGCTAGGCAAATATGGCTTGTTTTGTGATGTCTCAGGTATCTAAAATTGTATTCAAATGGCAAGTGAAGTTTACTCACATTTCTTAATGAATATAGAAAGAGGGAATTTAATTTAAAATTTGAAACTAAGGTTCAAATGAGATTGGATAATTTGAAACATTTCAATTGGGTTATAACCGCTTGGTGTGGTTAGTGTATGTGAAGTGCTTGTATAGTTCAAGTAAACGATATTGTACCCCCTACCTTCCAGTAGTTCCCCTTTAATAAAATAGTTGGGCAGCTAACTAATTTAGTTATTCAATAATCATTTCTGATTATTCGCACTTGCGGTTGCGATCTTTTTTGATCTTTTTCTGCCAGTCTTTTTTAGTAATATTAGATACTTTTCTCTAACTAGCTCTATCACCTTCTTATCAAATTTTGGAAAATTATTTCTACGCCTGATGCTTTGTTTCAATTTTCCCCAAATCAACTCGATGGGATTAAAAACACAAAAATAGGGGGAAAGTCTCAATATGGTGTGTCCATACTTTTCAGCAATACTCTCAAGCGCATACACTTTTTCAAATGTTTTTCTCTGTAAGACTTCAAGTAGTTAGTTTTTGGAATTGTTATCTTTTTCAAAATACAAATTGTTATCCATTAAAAAACTTTGTATGTCATCTTTCCTAGAATTTTCATTCGATACTTTGATGAGCTATCGTGAATGATAGGAAGCGTTGTCAAGAACTATTACACTTGATCCATTGATCCATTGTTTGCAAGCATGATAGGCGTACACATTGTCGAACTATCAGTCCACCCTTTCGTAACTGTGTCGTGAGTGTCATACCAAGTTTCGTCCAAATAGAAAATTTTCCGTTGTTCTTGTCTATATTTAGTTATTTGTTCTATGTAATTGTTACGCAATTCTACTATTCTTCTGCTTTCCATAACTGTTTGACGTTTGTTTATTATTTTAAATCTAAATCCTAGTTTCTTTATCCAATTCTGAAGAGTTTTGTCACAGCAGCTCACGTTATTGCTGGAAGTATTCAATTTCTTCCTTATGTTTTCAATTGTAGGAATCTCATTGCTTTTTTAACAGTCGTATATTGTTTTTTTTAATGATTTCATTAGATGAACATCTGAAGGTTTTGGAAATCCTGCATCAAATCGCGTCTTGCGTTCATAAGATTTGTTTTTGACTATTTTACGTAAAGTTGTGAAAGGAATTTCGGTCAAATCTGAGGTATCTTGTAATAGTTTTTTCCCTCGAAACCAAACACGAGATGTAGATTCTTATATACATTGAAACATACTTTCTGTGTATCAATATTCAAATGCATCCGAATCTTATTTACTGGTATCTCTATTTTGCATTGTTCACCAGCGCTATTGGAATCACTACACAGGAAAAAGTCTGCGTTGTTATCACACTCGTTAATACTATTAGTACTTGTCCAAGGAAGTAATTATAACTTCACCAATATCGAATTTCAACACACAAATCGCGATCAGTTCCTGAACTGAACTTAGCCAATCATAAAACTCGGTTAGTAAAAATTCTCCAATATGAACCGCCAATTTTTCAGTCCATGTGGACTAATTCGTAGCGGCATTATTCCTCTGTATTGGTTTTTTTGGCCTTTGAGTTCGCCGAAGCTCTAAGAGTTACTATATCGGTAACTTCGACTATACAGGCCGTTTCTTTTATCATGTGGTAACATTGCTATATTCTAAACTAAACCGTAACAGATACGAAGACGATTGAATGGAAAAAAAGGTAACTGTCATCGGGAACAATATAATGGTCGAAGAAAATTTACGGGGAAAAACTAAAAAACACGCTTTTGAAGAACATCAAACTAAAAAGTTACAAATATTTTTTTGATAAGTTCGAAACAACAACGATCGAAAAATATCAGTGTTATTGTGAAATCAGTTAGTTTTGAAAATGGTGTAATAGCCGAAACCGGTCAACAATAAAGAAATATAGTGGAAAATAGACAAAAGTGTATTTTTGTAGTGTATCCTCAGTGTATATTTATTTATTTTGATTTTCGTACATACATGAATACATGTGAAGCTAATATAAAGCGTAAAAAAAGAACCCGACGACGGACGGACAAGTCAACCAAATTAATCGGGAGAAGCCCCTGTTTGCATCATTATTTCATATAAATCATACAGAGAAGAAACGAAACAAAGAAAAGAGATTGATAATAACTAGCGATTCTAATCAATTTCCATCTCCCCTCCCGTTACATTTTTCATCCTCGGCTGCTCCGAGCACATTAAATCAAATCAAGAAAATCAATTTTCTCGCAGGATATAAAATATTTTCGAGTTCCGTACGAATTTATACGTTTCTGGGATTCACGAAAATTATTAGATTTTCGATTAAATTGATCGACTATTAATTCAGAGTGCAGAATTTTGTAAAACCAAATCACATCGCTTTTCATCGCTGAATGTGAAAAGATTCTCGCGCGATAATGAATCGACTCGAGTTGGAAGTCTATGATGCAATTCGGATGATGAGTTCCACATACGAGGACTAATCAAATAATGAGGGGAATTTTCGTATTTCTCAAAAAAAACATTTATTAATTAATCAATTTCTATGTTGTCCCTTCAAAGAAGTCCTCCCCTGAATAATAACCTCAACAATAATGGATTCTACACAATTGCTTATTCAGATGACATAGATATCTTGCAGGCCGGCAAATTTGTGAATACACTGTGTGATAGAGCGCAGGATGGGCTTATATTAGTAGAAACATGGTGTAAGGAACACTCACTATCGATCAATCCCAAGAAGACTGAGGTAGTCCTTTTCACCAGAAAAAGAAGTTCATCGGGCTTACAACCTCCCGAAATCTTAAAAAGCAAACTCTGCGATAGAGCGCCGGATTGGCTCAAATTAATAGAAACATGGGGTAAGGAACACTTACTGTCGATCAATCCCAAGAAGACAAAGATGGTCCTTTTCACCAGGAAAAGAAATTTATCGAGTTTAAAACCTACCGAAATCTTCAAAAGCAAACTAAACTTCTCTGAAGAGGTGAAATACCTTGGTTCTACTCTAGACAGGAAGCTACCATGGAACTCTCACCTACAGAGGAGAGCAAAAAAGGGCATATGTGGCTTATGAGCAATGTCGGAGGACAGAGGGACAGACAAGGGGTCTTTTACCCCGTGTGGTCACCTGGATATACACTGCAATAATAAGACCTATGTTAACGTACGGAGCCATTGCATGGGGACCGAAAGTTCTACAAGCAACGGCCATCCAAAAATCAAATGAAATACAGCGATTAGCTTGTTTAAACATTACAGGAGCCATGAGAATATCAACCGCGGCAATGGAATTAAGTACTGGTCCGAACTCTCTGGATCTGTACGTCAAGAAGGTTGCGTTAATAGGCATGTTACGATTGCACACGGCTGGTGTAAACCTCGAAGTAGGAATGTGTCAACAGAGGTTAAGCCTATGGCGAGAAGCGCTTACTGTGTAACCTCTGCTGCAGGCAGCAAGTGATGGAATTGAACTTAGGTTTGTGTTTAATGAACCCTACAAAATACAAACAAAACAGAACACAGAGTCAGATGTTACAAATGCAATACGCCTATATACATACGGCTCAAAAACCAAAGAAGGCTCAGCATATGGAGTGTACTCCAGATCACTAAGCCTAAGGATTAAGTGGGGAATGGGAAAACATACCAGCGTGGTTGAAACAGAACTGGCTGGCCACAAAAGAAATGACCAGGAAAGGAAACATAACAATCTGCACTGATAGTAGACAAATCCTATTAGCCTTGAACAGACAACGTGTTACCTCATGGCTAGTACTAGAATGTCACCTAGATTTATCCAAAGCCACGGTAGATAATAACATTATCCTGAGGTGGGTTAAAGGGCACGACAGGAGTAAAGGTAATCGCATTGCCGACTTTTTAGGCAAGGAAGCGGCTGGACTAAGAATTTTAGGACCCAGTGGCACCTGCGGCCTGATGACTCCGACAATTGCGGAACTAGCCAAACGTCACACCCATGCTCAATCCCTAAAGAGATAGGATGGAATCAAAGGATGCAGTCTTGCCAGGATCACCCTGAGCGATCCTGGGGAGCTTGTGCCGAAGAAATATCTGGCGATGACCAGGAAAAATCGAAGCTTAACTTTAGGATTTCCGACTGGTACTGTCAACTAAGAAAACACCTCCATATCATGGGGCTACTGGATACACCTCTATGCAGGATGTGTGAACAGAAAGACAAAACTGTCAGGCATGTCTTATGCGTATGTCCGGAGTTATCGTCAATAAGAGAGTGTGTGTTCGGCGAGTCTTGGCCTACGCCTGCCGATATAAAGGAGATGTCTCCCAGCGACCTGAGCACCTTCCTGGAAAGGACAGGATGGACGATGTCCTGGAAGGACAACTGCTTGGGAGGATGTACAGTGGCCTACTCCTACTCTTCCTACTTCCTTACTTCCTACTCTACAGATACAGATATAGATACTTCGGACTTCCATTGTTTGATATTATATAAAATGATTTTGAATCCCTGAAAATACTAATAATAAAGAAGAATTAAAAAAGAATAGCAGAAAATAACAATTATATCAAGCAAAAAAAGCCTGAAATGAAATAACTGTGAAATAAAATACAAGTGAAAATAGAACAACTGAACAAAAAATAAAAAATTGTTAGTATCCACAATCGTCTTCGGGTGATGACTGGACTAATTCCTTCGATAGATGGCTATTTTTTTGTCATTAGAATACTTTCAATCATCTCCGCTTCACCGGTTTAGTGGGAGATGACCGATTGGTGGGAGTTGGCCATTTTTAGCTTGATTATGGGTTTCAAAATGTTGCGTATATACGCTAGCTTGGCTGAATACGTTGTTGGACGACATGTATGCGGTTTCTTTGTATTTCCTTCAAAACCAGTGTTCCTCCCTGTGTATGATCTCAGCTTGGGACCACTCGATGTTATGTTGATGGGTCCAAACATGCTCTGCTATTCTTGATTTGCTGATTTCCACTCGCTGTGTGTGTTTCTTGTGCTCGGCAATGCGAACATTTAATGGCCTCTTAGTTTCACCAATATAGGATTTTACGCACTCACAGGGTATCTAGTGAATGCAATTCTTGGAATCGCAGTCCGCGTGTGGTGGCCTGGTTTTCGTGAGGCTGCCACGGATAGTGTTACCGGATCTGAAACAGGTTCTGATATTGTAATTGAACCCAATTCTTCTCATCTTTTTCGATAAACCTCTGATGTAGGGTTGCGACAACTTTTCTTCCTTGCGAGGCTCCTGCTGTCTTTTAGCTAAAGTCTGTTTCACCATCGCTTTGGAGTAGCCAATTCGTTGAAGATAATTTTTGATGATGTCTAGATGAAGTCCTTTCTTCGTATTACAGAGCCCGGAAGCACGGTCCAATAGAGTCTTGATGAATCCTCTTTCAGTCGATTGAATGTGGTTGGATTCGTAGTTCAGATACTGCCCCGTATGAGTGGGTTTTTGGTCTACAGATGTTTCCCACTTAGTGTCGGTCCTCTTCACCAAAACGTCTAAGAATGGCAATTCGTTGTGGATTTCCTTCTCCATTGTGAAAATGATGGAAGGTCTCACGCTGTTGATGTGTTTCAGGAAGGCCTCTAGTTCAGTATTCCCATGGTTCTATATCATGAAGGTGTCATCAACGTATCTCCATTAGACTTGTAGGCTTCTTCAATAGCCAGAGTTCCAGACCTTTCCATATATATGTTTGTTATGACTGGTGAAAGTGGCGACCCTATTGGCAGTCCCTCATCCTGTGTAAAGAATTCGTCTTTCAGTTGGAAGTAGCAGTTTCGTACACAGCATCCTAGTAATTTCATAATCACTTCTATAGGTAAATTCATTCCTATCTTTCAGGTCCCAGTCTTCGGATAGCTTCCTCTGTATGATTTGGAGTGCTTTTTCGACCGGAACGTTGGTGTAAAGGCTTTCCACGTCGAAACTGATTAGTTGATCTTGTGTGTTACTTCAATTGCTCCAAAGAGTTCGACAAAATGCCTTGAATTCTTCACAAAAAACGATGCTTTTTCTTGTTATGGTTGTATTATGAAAAGTAGAAATCTAGACAAGTTTTGACTGGCCGAATCTCTGGAGCTGATGATCGTTCTGAGCGAATCGTCCTTCTTGTGGATCTTGGGTAGTCCATTCAAGTGAGTGGGCTTACTGTGGTACGGTGTTATCGATAATCTATCCTTTTCCGAAAAATAGACTTGTTGTTTTCTCAAAATATGATACTAGTTCCTTTCAATTGATGCAGTAGGGTCCCGTGCGATCTTCGTGTATTGTCCCTTCTGAAGAACCTCTTCGATATTCTATTCGTAGAGGACAGTATCCATCCGTACAGTAGCGTCTCTTTCATCTGCAGGTACGATATTGGTGATGTTGTCTCTACGTAGGCCGTTTAGAGCTCCACGTTCTTCATTTCTGACGTTAAATGTTGGAACTGGTTCCCGATCCAGCTGTTCTCTGATTTTCCATCTTAATTATTCTGCCTCGGTCTGGTCAATGAGGGAACTGGTGGATTCCACTGCAGTAATCATCTCCAAAGTGGGCACAGATGTTGGCGCAATGGCGAAGTTTAGGCCTTTCCTCAACAAGGATTCCTCTATTCCCGTGAGCGGGCAAAACTCGTGTTGATGACGTTGGCTGCTTCATAGTTGTCCTGTTTTCGGTCTGCATTTGGGCATTGTTTCGTCACTGTGCTCAATATAATTGTTATTTTCAACTATTCAGTTTTAATTCTTCTTTTTTATTAGTTCTTTCAGGGATTTCAAATCAATTTTTACAGTGCATTTCTTCAAAATCCCCCCCTTTTATTTTTTGAACGGGTCAACTGAAAAATTTGAAATTTGAGATAATGAAATTGATGCAGAAATACTTTATTTTGAAGTGAAATGATGAAACTTTCAAGATTGCACTGGGCGCCTTCTAGGAACATAAATTAAATGTAAGGGGGGTTTTGTGACACATCTTTTTGAAGCTCCTGACGAATACTTCACAACCCTAGAATATGGAGTCAATANTCAGGATTCATATTTTTTGGTAAGAATCGAATATGATAGGTCTTAGCGGTGTTTAGTGCTAGTCCATTTTTACTACAATAGTCACTGATTTCCTTTGATGCCTTATTACCATTCTTTACTAGTTGTTCATTATTTGTTCTGGACATTAAAATATTCGTATCATCTGCATAGAGAATGATTTGATCTGCAGCAACACAGGTGTTCTTTATGTCGCTCGTGAATATTATAAAGAAAAGAGGTCCCAGAATGGAGCCTTGAGGTACACCTTTATGATAACTTTCTCTTGTCTTTGATTTTATGGAATCTAGTACAACAGTTTGTTTTCGATTGTCCAAGTAGGAAGTTGCCCAGTTTAGAGCAACACCACGAACTCCTATAGCTTCTAGTTTGAGTCTTAATAAGTTATGGTCTATAGTATCAAATACCCGGCTTAGATCATAGAATAGGCCAACGACATTTTTTCTTTCATTTAATGCTCTATATATGGATGCCAAACACTCATAAATTGCAGTATCAGTCGATTTATTTTTTCGAAATCCGTTCTGAATGGGTGACATTAGTTGGAAGTTCTCCAAATGAGCTGTCAATCGTGTGGAGTATGATGTCTCGAAAACTTCTGCAATTTGATTTTGTATGCAGATAGATCTATAATTTTTCATTTCGTTTATATAACCTTTGTTCTTATAATGGCTGGGCATTTACTAGCAGCCTTCAGGACCTTACCTGCTGTTGAAAGTTCAAAGAAGGTAGAACAAGCAGCACACATTTCGAATAAACAATTCAGAAAAATCCACAATAAAACACATTTTGAATACCTAAAACATCAGTATTTTTCTACCCCCTCATTTTACGTTTCCCTGAGCACAGTTCCATCCATGCACCCGGGCTATCAAACGATCGAACCGGGGACGTAGTAGCACAACAATAATCCTACATCTACTGTCTGATACAATATCCGAGGAAAGCGCGCATTGGAAAATGGAAGCTTCGGATGAGAAACGTAAATGTTGGAGAAGTCGAAAAAGAAAATAAAACGATGAACATATCCAATAAGGTTCTAACCTGCAGGGAACTGAGTTGCCTTGGAAACAAGGACTTGAAGTCAACTTCATTAAGTCCACATGAGTTCAGAGGTTTCGTTCCTGTCATGGGCTGCGGGGGGTATTTTTTTAGGGGTGTGTGTTTGTGTATGTACTATCCGTTTCTTGAGAATTTTCATAGAAGGGTGGTCACTATTCAGGAAAAATACTCGTAATTTCGCTACTCTATAACTACATAGTATAAAACAAAGTCGTTTTTCGCTGCTTAGATCTTTAAAAATACGCAAGATTTTTCAAATCAAGGGGAAAGTTTATATGTATATAACATACATAATATAGAACAGAAACACTTATAATTTTAGAGGTTTCTGATGTGATGTAAATAAACACATTTTTTGCGCTTACATTGCAAACGCTGGCTGAACTTTACGAGATAGATCAAAAAATGTACCCAGATAGCACAAATATGTCTTTTGGACGTTTTCAAAACGTCCCGCTTGGACATTCAGGACTAAACTAAAAAACACGCTTTTGAAGAACATCAAACTAAAAAGTTACAAATATTTTTTTGATAAGTTCGAAACAACAACGATCGAAAAATATCAGTGTTATTGTGAAATCAGTTAGTTTTGAAAATGGTGTAATAGCCGAAACCGGTCAACAATAAAGAAATATAGTGGAAAATAGACAAAAGTGTATTTTTGTAGTGTATCCTCAGTGTATATTTATTTATTTTGATTTTCGTACATACATGAATACATGTGAAGCTAATATAAAGCGTAAAAAAAGAACCCGACGACGGACGGACAAGTCAACCAAATTAATCGGGAGAAGCCCCTGTTTGCATCATTATTTCATATAAATCATACAGAGAAGAAACGAAACAAAGAAAAGAGATTGATAATAACTAGCGATTCTAATCAATTTCCATCTCCCCTCCCGTTACATTTTTCATCCTCGGCTGCTCCGAGCACATTAAATCAAATCAAGAAAATCAATTTTCTCGCAGGATATAAAATATTTTCGAGTTCCGTACGAATTTATACGTTTCTGGGATTCACGAAAATTATTAGATTTTCGATTAAATTGATCGACTATTAATTCAGAGTGCAGAATTTTGTAAAACCAAATCACATCGCTTTTCATCGCTGAATGTGAAAAGATTCTCGCGCGATAATGAATCGACTGGAGTTGGAAGTCTACGATGCAATTCGGATGATGAGTTCCACATACGAGGACTGATCAAATAATGAGGTGAATTTCCATTTTTGTCATGAAAACATTTATTAATTAACCAATTTTTATTTTGTCCCCTTCAAAGAACTCCTCCCCTGATCAATAACCTCAACAGTAATGGATTCTACACAATTGCAAATGCAGATGACATAGTTATCTTGTGAACACACTGTGGGATAGAGTGCCGGATAGGCTCAAATTAATAGAAACATGGTGTAAGGAACACTCACTGTCGATCAATCCCAAGAAGACTGAGATGGTCCTTTTCACCAGGAAAAGAAGTTTATCGGGCTTAAAACCTACCGAAATTATCAAAAGCAAACTAAACTTGTCTGAAGAGGTGAAATACCTTGGTACTACCCTAGACAAGAAGCTAACATGGAACTCTCATCTACAGAGTAGAGCAAAAAGAGCATACGTGGCTTATGAGCAATGTCGGAGGACAGTGTGACGCGCATGGGGTCTTTCACCCCGTGTGGTCGCCTGGATCTACACTGCAATAAGAAGACCTATGTTGACGTACGAAGCCATTGTATGGGGATCGAAAGTTCTACAAGCAACGGCCATGCAAAAATAAAAACAAATACAGCAATTAGCTTGTTTAAACATCACAGGAGCCGTGAGAACAACACCAACCGCCGCAAAGGAATTAAGTACTGGTTTGACCGCTCAGGACCTGTACGTTAAGGAGGTTACGTTAATGGCCATGGTACGATTGCACACGGCTGGTGTAAACCTAGAAGTAGGAATGGGTCGATTGAGGCTGGGCCTATGGCGGGAAGCGCTTACTGTGTAACCTCTGCTGCAGGCAGCAATTGAACTTAGGTTTGTGTTCAATGAACCCTACAAAATACAAACAAAACAGAACACAGAGTCAGATGTTACAAATGCAATATGCATATATACAGACGACTCAAAAACCAAAGAAGGCTTAGGATGTGGATTGTACTCCAGATCACTAAGCCTAAGGATTAAGTGGGAAATGGGAAAACATACCAGCGTGGTTGAACTAGAACTGGCTGGATACAAAAGAAATAACCAGGAAAGGAAACATAACAATCTGCACTGATAGTAGACAAACCCTATTAGCCTTGAACAGACAACGTGTAACCTCAGGGCTAGTACTAGCGTGTCACCAAGATTGAGCCAAAGCCTTGGTGAGGTGGGTTGATAGGCAAGACAGGAGTGAAGGTAATCGCATTGCTGACTCTTTAGCCAAGGAAGCGGCTGGACTAAGAATTTCAGGACTCAGTGGCACATACGGCCTGATGACTTAGACAATTGCGGAACTAGCCAAACGTCACATCCATGCTCAATCTCTAAAGAGATGGGATGGCATTAAAGGATGAAGTCTTGCTAGAATCACCCTGGGCGACCCTGGGAATCTGGCGCCGAAGAACTGTAGGATTTCTGACTGGCCATTGTCAAATGAGGGAACACCTCCATATTATGGGTCCAGTAGATACACCTCTATGCAGGATGTGGGAATAGAAAGATGAAACTGTCAGGCATGTCCTGTGCGAGTGCCCGGAGTTATCTTCAATAAGAGAGTGTGTGTTCGGCGAGTCTTGGCCTACACCTGCCAATATAATAATAATAATGTGTCTTTATACTGTCAATCTAGGATACATATAGATTTTTTTTACATTTGGAACATTGTTACGTTTCAATTTAGCACTAGATCAAAACTGCTCCTATGTGACCTTTCGAAACACTACCTTGCCT
The DNA here is from genome assembly GCF_000500325.1 of Leptinotarsa decemlineata. Lineage (NCBI taxonomy): Eukaryota > Metazoa > Arthropoda > Insecta > Coleoptera > Chrysomelidae > Leptinotarsa > Leptinotarsa decemlineata. The sequence goes on from NW_019295074.1 coordinate 15,273, forward strand.
TTTTAGATCTTTATTCAGAGGATGTTAACAATGTAATTCAGTTACAAGTTGATTTTATTCATTTAACATCATAGTAATGGGAATCTTCCGTTCCATAGGAAACCATACCTGAAATGTACAAGAATATATGTATGCTCCCTGACTAACTGCTTTGACTGAAGGATTTCCGAAATCAGATTCATAGGAAACAGACGGCCCTTAGTCACTCATCAAGTCTCAGTAGGACTTCCGTGCAGAGCACCGCACACGAAGAAACGTATAGAAAACCCCTTGGCCAGGGTAAGAATTTTACCATTAAATATGTTTTTGATTATTTCAGTAATTTTTGATTCCATCGTTGTAATTCAACTGAATATTAGTTTTGAAGAGCGGCTTCAACACTCATTCAATTTTCTTGATTTTTTTACGGGTTATATGGTTATACAGGGCACCCAAAAATCTACTCTTTTTATCTCGCTACTTTTCTCAATGAAAATATACCAGGGGTATCGATTAGTCAACTAGTCCCTATTGAATGGGGTTGAATCTCCCTTTGGTTTCATCTGATTCTGATTGAGAATTTCCTTTCGTAGGTTTTTTTTTTCTGAGGTGTGATCCATTACTGGTCCATCTTGTTGTGCCCTACAGGGTGATCTATTTCGGTAGTGCTACAGGGTGATCCATCTCCGCCGTACTACAGGGTGATCCACCTCCGTCGAACTACGGGGTAGCCTAACACCATATACCCGGTGGCCCAAAAGAAGCACGCAAGTTAAACTTGGTTTATTTGAATATTCGTGTATTACTGAGTTATTTAAATAATTGTTTGCCCTTCTGTTTATTGATACCTGTTTGATATAGTGTTTGTTAATCGTTTATTGATATAGTATTTGTTTATTGATACCTGATCGATATGGTGATTCATTTGTGATACGGAAATTGAGGTATTTTCTTCCTTTCACGATTGCTTGTTGACACCGATGCGCCTACGCCTGAGCTCACGCGACGCAAACGAGATTGTCTCACCTTCCAATACTAGTATTTACGATTTCACCCAGTCAATTTTCGTGGTAATTTTACTTGACGTATTGTAGTTTCTTTTAAGCGTCGTTACAACCTTAATTTATGGCTGATTGAATTTGTGGTTGTATACACCGCGCTCTTGTATTGACATTTGAACATCGCGTAGTAGTGTGAATATGGCATTGTTGTCTTAGAAGCGTTGTCAGTTAATCCATGTAGGTTAGGATTACTGAATAAATCATATTGGGGATCTTATCTTTCATTTCCAATATTAATTGGTAAGTTATTGATATTGTAAGTTACTTAGGGTATCTGGAGGATTAAATTTACCTGACGCCCACTGAGATCTATTTGAAATTTGCTAATTTGGTTAACCCACTCCCGTCTCCACTGTTCAGCTTAGCCGCGGATACCCATCTGTCTTATTCATTACCGACAGATGAGTTAGTCTCCTCTTGTGGTTTTTTAGGAGACAAAATAATATTATAGTGAATAATGATATGAAATCAAAGTTGCTACTGCTTTCTAATAGAAGCGGCAACACCGCATTGTCGGAAATATTTTAGTTGGCTAGAGAATGTCCGAATATGCCCTCCATTAAATTTTCAAAGTGATCCGTTGTCTGGTTCACCAGAAACGTCTAATGTGCCATCCACCGTGAATCAGCCTGTAGAACAGAAACACTTATAATTTTAGAGGTTTCTGATGTGATGTAAATAAACACATTTTTTGCGCTTACATTGCAAACGCTGGCTGAACTTTACGAGATAGATCAAAAAATGTACCCAGATAGCACAAATATGTCTTTTGGACGTTTTTGAAACGTCCCGCTTGGACATTCAGGACATCCTCAAAATGTCCATTTTACGGACGTGGACATCTTATGGTCCATTGTTAATAATCAGGATGTCTTTAGAACGTCCATAAAAGGGCATTACAGGTCTTCAAATGGACATTTAGAGAATGTCTTTAGGACGTCCATTTGAGAACATTTCATTGACATACTCAAAAAGATATTCACAGGATGTTCTATTTGTTTCTGTCATGCGTTTCTGTAAGCTGAAAATTATTTATTTTTTATTTATTATGTCAGATTGCCTCGAGAAAATTAAGAAAATATTGAACATTTTAAAATCTTTTATTTGAAACATCAATTGAAAATAATAACATAAAATAAATGATTACATTAAAACTTTTTCGTAGATTTCACGTCCTTCCTTCTTTCGCCCTTTTTAGGCATGCCTGAATCGATAGTTCCGTTTCCTGTCGTGATTTGGCCATGTTTGCCTTCTCAGCTGAACCTGAAACTAATTCAAAATGCTGTTTCTTTGTTTCTCTGCTACATATTTGTGTTTTAAGCAGATATTATATTCTCTAGAGATTGAATCTGCAGAAGTGTTAGACATCACACGTTAAAAAGTAAGACCTCGTTAGTCCTTAGCTCACACAAGTTTCTCAACTTCTGAGAGTTGTAATTCGTATGGGGGCGACAGCTGAATATCGGAAAAATAGATTTTGAACAGATTTTTAAACAGATGGAAAAGAAAATTTAGATGCTTGTGAACTTCTAGAGAAGAATGAGTAAAACAAGAAGAAAAAGAAAATGATGAGCGGAGCTTCAAAGAGAAGAAAAAAGAAGTGGGTTGAGGCCCAGTTGCCACCAGATATAGCTGTGAAGTGAATACATCTGATCGCTATGGGTTTTGACTGTTTCATTCATTTTGTTGGATCTCCATTATTACCCAAGTATTTCTGAGACCCCCAATATTGTTGTTGATAGGAAAAGTCAAAAGTACACTTTCGAGAGACATTCTTTACGAGTTATTAACCATCGATAATAAGATGCCGCAGCCGACGTCAATGGCAGGACGAAGAAAGATAATATTGCTGCACTATTTCTAGTACTAGGAGTTCAGATACTGACAGTAGACAGAACGATTACTAAACTGAAATTAATATTGTTAAAAAAAAAAAACTAAAAAACACAATAATACTAGTATTTTTTGTTCTTTATTGTTTGAGGCCTATTTTTAAAACAATTATTTTTAACTATCTAGTTCAATGTTCTTTAAAAGCATTTTTTAGTCTTTTCAAACAATATTTAATGAAAGAGTGATAAAATAATAATAAAAATATACTTTTTTCAAATGAANATAATAAGACTTTATTGTCCGAAGAACAAATCTTGTTGACAAAGCTAGTAAATAAGTATGAAATAAAATACTTAAATGTCCTATGAATTTGAAAATATAAACAAAATATAGTGTACACTAAACTAAAGCCGTTCCAATTTATTGCAAACAGTGGTGCCCCTCAAGGAAGCAACTTAGCACCTCTTTTATTCTCACTCTTCATTAACGACACAGGAAATAATCTCTCTAGCAATGTCCTACTCTTTGCTGATGACTTGACAATCCTTCGGCCCATTACATCACAGGAGGACTGCTTAATCTTAGAAAAAGACCCGCTCAATACAAACAAATGTAAATACTCAAAATAACCCCTAAATAAAATGTTATTTCTCATGATTACTACATAAATAACACACCTCTTCAAATAAGCACTCATCAAAGGGATCTTGGTGTCACATTTGACCCTAAACTGAGTTTCTGCAGTCACTATGACACAATAACATGCTCAGCCAAACGGACGCTAGGGCTCCTTTATCGTAACAGCAAGAACTGTCGTAACAGAGACAGTTTTTGAACTCTTTTCAATGCATACGTCAGATCTCGGCTGGAATATGCCTCCTTTATATGGTCACCCATATACAATGTCCACATAAACAAAATCGAGTCTATACAAAGAGCCCGAAAACATGGTCTAATAAAGTCTTGATGATTCCTCTTTTTAGTCGATTGATGGTGGTTGGATTCGTGGTTCAGATACTGTCCCGTATGAGTGGGTTTCAGGAAGGCGTCTAGTTCAGTGTTCCCATGGTTCCATATAATTTTTAATTTTAATTTTGTCTTCAATCTTTTCCCTGACATTTTTTGGCCCAAATATCAAAACATTTGACTTTTTTGGGTTGTTAACTAGACAATGATCAGTTGCAGTTCCAACAAAATTATTGAAGTCTTTATTAACTTGTGCACACTTGTGCATATAAAGGAGATTTCTCTTAGTGACCTGTCCACCTTCTTGGAAAGGACAGGATGGACGATGACCTAGGAGGACAACTCCTCGGGAGGATTTACGATGGGTCACATGTGGCCTAAGTGCGTGGGCTTACACTAACCCTCACAACTCCACAGATACAGTTAGATATAATGCACTTGTGTCAGCGTTTTTTCCCATTTTCGAACCAGTTTCCTTTTCAATTGATGCAGTAGGGTCCCGTACGATCTTCGTGTATTGTCCTTTCTGAAGAATCTGTTAGATCTTCTGTTCGTAGAGAACAGAAGCGTTTCCTTCATCTACAGATAGGATCTTGATGGTGTTGTCTCTACGTAGGCCGTTCAAAACTCTGCGTTCTTCATTGCTGACGTTGAATGTTGGAACTAGTTCTCGATGCAGCTGTTCTCTGATTTTTCATCTGAATTCTTCAGCCTCGGTCTGGTCAATAACGGAACTTGTAGATTCCACTGCAGTAATTATGTCCAAAGTGGGCACAGATGTTGGCGCAATGGCGAAGTTTAGGCCTTTCCTCAACAAGGATTCCTCTATTCCCGTGAGCGGGCGGGAACTCATGTG